>PVKB01005301.1:0-87041 GCA_004027205.1 Ctenodactylus gundi
GGGGAGGGCGGGGAAGAGGGGTCCCCGAGGAATCGGGGAAGGACGGCGAGAGCGGGGGGTGCGTGGGTGGCCGGCACCGCTGGGCCCAGGGTGCCTCCGGGAAGCACCGGGCAGCGTGGGACCCGGGGAGGCAGTCCGAGGGCTGACCTGACAGCATGCGCAAGTCGGCCAGCCGCATGCGAGGCCCAGGGCACCCGCAGATCGGGACTCAGGGGGACAGGGCGGGTGGGACAGGCGGCAGGCACCTCGGCCCGGGACCCTGACCAGAAATCACGTGATCAGGGAGACCCGCCCGCGCGTTAGGCGGCATTCAGAGCCCTGGCTGATGCCTGCAAGGCTGGCCCGGGACAGTGAGGAGCTGTCACACCGATTCAGGCTCCCGGTGCTATTCCGTGGTAGTCAAGGCCCCTGGGACCCTGCTCCCCCAGACGTTGCTGATTCCTGATCGCCGGGGACCCCGGAGACCCCGATATCAGCCGCCCCACGGCGGAGGTGTGGAGCGCACAGCCTGCGCAGCCCGCGAGGTGGTCCCGCGACCATCGTGGTTAACGGAAAGCAAGCCGTTCCGCCTACTGGCCTGCCTGGGAGGAGCGGGGGCCTCTCGGACCTCGAGACGACCCTGCTCGTGGGTGGCGTCGCGGGCCATGACAGGGCCTCAGAAGGGCGGCGGGAAGGCCACACCCTTGCCCAAAGTTGCCGCTGTCCCGGACGGGAGCTGCAGGGCCTCGTGGTGCCCCTGCGTCCTGCGGTGGGCGGCGGCTCCCGCGGAGCGCTGTGCTCGCCGTGGGCTGCTAAGGGCACGTGCTGCCGGAGGCGGGTGACCTGGGGGCGGCCGTCGTCCTAGGGCCTTCCTTCCCGCTCTGCAGGGCCCCCCTCCGCCACCGCCGCTTCTGCTTGGGTCCAGCCACCCATGCGTGACAGGGTGAAGTCGTGAGCCCAGGTAACCCACCGGTCCCGTAAGACGCGGGCGCTGGGTCCGGGACAGCGTGATTAAGACGGTCGGCCTGCACGGTGGCCCGGCCCTACCGAACCCAGCACCCTCATCCCAGGCACGCAGCCAGCCCCGGGCCACGGCGGCATCCGGGCAGGGCTGGCCGGCGCCCCGCAGTGGAAACCCTCGTGTGGCGGCCGGCGTTCCAGCGCCGGCCAGGGGGACAGTGGGCCCCACTTCCCGGGAGCTCCAGAGCCACTGGCACGTACAGCCTGTTCACCTTTGGTCACTCTCGGCTCCAGCTGCTCCAGCACGTCCGGCCAGGACGAAGGGCAGGAGAAACACCGAGGCGGGCACTGCCTGCTGGGAGCCTGGCGTGGCCTGGCCCCGGGTGGAAGCCCGTCCCCCTGGCAAGCCCTGGGTGGTGGCGCAGCGTCCTCGAGGGTCCGACTGCGGAGGGGGATCCTGTCCAGGAGGAGCCGGGCAGGGATCTGGGCATCCTGGAGATGAGTGAGAAGTGCACCTGGGAGCCGGTGGGGGTGCGAGCCTGCCTGTGGGCCCAGCTCCCCAGGAGGCTGAGGCAGGAGGATCGCAAGGTCAAGCCTCGCCTGGGCAACTCAGTAAGACCCTACCTCAAATGTAATAAACAAACAAGCAAATGAATAGAAGAGCTGGGGAGGTAGACGCCGTGCAAAGGCCCTGGGGCAGCCCCAGCCCAGGGAGGAGCCCCAAGAGGACCAGGCCTGGCAGCTTGGAGGTTGTGGAAGGAGGAGCCACAGCCCTGCAGTGCCCGCCGGGCGTCCAAGCCCAGGGCCCGGCTATGGGGCGCGTGCAGGGGAGCGTCTGGGCACATGAGGCCAGCAGCGGGGCCGGGAGGTTCTTCCCGAGAGGCAGGGAGGGCAAACCCCAGCGACCACAGGGGCGTCCGGGTGGAGGCACCCACCGCCAGGAAGGGCCGACGCGGAGTGACCGTCCACGGCCCTCGGGGAGCCACAGGGCCGCCCGAAGGGCCCAGAGCAATAGAGCAGTGCCAGGGCCAGAAGGGCCGAAATCTGCAGCTCTCCCTTGGCCCGCCCGCCGCAGGCACCGCTGCTCTTGGCGCTGGGGCCTGGCTGTTTGAAGTGCAGGTTTGGTTCACATTCGGGTGATCGCGATCCTTGGGCGACTCTGGGTTTAAAGAGGCCAATCAATCAATCAATCAATAAACAAACAAATAAATAGATAAATAAAAGAGGCCAAAGTGCAAGGCGGAAGGGAACCGACCTCTAGCAACGCCGCGCCCCCAAGACCATCTCATTCGGCTGCGTGGGCGCCGCGGGTGGGGGACCCACAGCAAAGGGCAAAAGGGGAACAGAGACAAGGGGACACTGGGATGCGTGAGCCGGGCTGGCGTGCAGCCCGGAGGTGGGAGCGCCTGCCTGGCAAGTGCTAGGCCCTGGGTTCAGGTCCCGCGCGCCACCAGCCAGGGCTACAGGGGAGACCCTGCCTCAGCTTGAACCGGGCGGGGTGCAGGAGGGTCCCCTAGGTTCCTGCCCCCTGAGAAGTAAACACCCGGCAGTCAGAGATGGCGACGGATGGTGCTGGCCGCGGGCTGTCCAGAGATGCACAGTGAGCGCACACGGGGCAGGTCAAAGCAGGCTGACTCGGGCCTTCGTCCCAGCGCTCTGGGAGGCCGAGGCCGGGGGGTCGCAAGTTCGAGCCCAACACGAGCATTCTAGCGACTTAGAGAGACCCGGCTTAAAATCAAAACCAAAATGGACTGGCGCCGCGCCTAGCTCCGTGGGAGGGCGCCACCCCCACAACCGTTGTGTATTTTCACCTTTACGGTGAGCAGAAAGAAAACATCCAATGCAAAGAGCTGACGTGGTGGGTGTGAAATGCCCCAAGTGTCCTTGCCACTGGAATTTCAATAATAAAGATGCCTTTTTATACGACTGACTTCTAAAAATCTTTTTTTCCTAGAGCTTATGTCCTTTTTATTTATTACAAAAGTAAGTTAACTCTGAAAACCTAATTAGCTTGAACAATGTGTTGAAATAATTAAAATTGATAAGAAAACTCATTGAAAATTTAAAAAGCACTGAGAGTACTGTGATAATGTGAATTCTGTGTACAAAGAACATTATTTTTGTAATGAACAAAAAAGGAAAGGGGGAGACAGGATGGGCAATTAGCCTACATAGAGATGAGAGAGAGAGAGACAGAGAGAGAGAGGAAGAGGAAGAGTTTCCTTTATGATGTCATAAACAATACTTTCTCCATTTTTTATTCCTTTATAAACATAGACAAATGGAATCATATATTCTATCCCTAGATACAATAAATGTTAGGATTTGTCAATTTTTAGATTATTCTGTTTATAAAGAAACCTACATTACAGATCTGTCGGCCTTCCCTCCCAATGCTGCTACCCCACCTCCAGCCTGACGCCCTGTCTGCACCCCCAGCTGCCTCCCTGCACCCACAGTTCTCTTCCCCACCCCAGCTCCTCTCTCCTCCCTGCCACCCAGCTGTGCCATTGCCTCCTCTGTGAGGGTCTCTGCCCCCCCGGCACAGCTGTGTGAAGCCATCTGAGCTCATTTGCTCACGTCCCCAGAACCAGCCTGTCCCAGCAGACTCCCTTCCCCACCAGGACGATGGGACCTTGTGACCGTGTTCTCCCAAGGACACATCGGGGCCCCGAATGCTGCGCTCACTGTCTCACATGGGCTGTGTGACCCGGAGCAGCCTTGGCTGCACACCAAGGTCCCTGTCTTGGACACTTTCCCGTCTCTAGGACAAGAATATATGACACCCATAACTTAAAGAGGAGAAGTTTATTTGGTTCACAGTTTCAGAGGGTTCAGTCCGTGGTCAGCTGGCTCCTTGGCAAAACCAGCATGGCAGAAGGACATGGTGTAGGACAGCTGCTTACCCCATGGACATGAGCACACCCTTCCAGGCCACACCTGCCTCCGCCGGGCCTGCCTCCTGACAGCACAGCCAGCACGACCCGGAGTCCACTGATGAGCACAGCGTTCCCATGACCCGTCACCTTCTACACGCCGGAAGCCTTGGCGGGCATTCTGTATCGAAGCTGTATCAGTCCCCAAGACAGTGGGCTGTGCTGGGGATGGTAAGGAGGTGGCCTGTCCCGGCCACCCACCAGCCCCAACCTGCTGTCCTCACCTCTGTCGGTCCCAGACCAGCTCTGGGCAGCAGTTTCCACACCTTCCCTTGAGGGTTAGGCGTGACGCGGCGGCACACACATCAGGGCTAGTGAAGAGGGCGGGCAGTGCCCGGCGGTCTGCTGCAGGTCTACGCAGTGCCCCCTTCCTGCTCCATTCGTTCACTCAACACTCATGAGCCCCCGCCTCCGTCCACACCCTTCTGGCCTCCTCCGAGGCCTGGCTGCCTGTGCTGGGCTCGCTGGGGCACGTGAGTGAGCTGGCTCCTTCCAGAGGCTGCAGGGAGACCCTGTTTCCTCCCGTTTTCCTAAGCCACCCACGTTCCTTGGCCTGTGACCCCCACGCGCCCCCTTCCAAGTGTGTCACTCCCGGCTCTAGTCCTGTCATGGCACCTGTTTGGTTCCTGTTTTCCAGGTCTGCTGCCACCCTCTCGTAAGGGACCTTGCGACTGCAGCAGACCCGTCGACACAATGGCTCGTGTTGTGGAGGTGGGACACTAAGCACATGTGCCTGGCGCTGGCTCAGTGGGCAGTGGTTCTTGTGAAGGATGTTGGTTGTGTGTGTGTGTGGAGGAGGGTGCTGGTGACCGAGCCCAGGGCCTTCACACTGAGCTACATCCTCATCCTTTTTGTTTCTGATTTAGAGACAGGATCTTGCTAGGCTGCCCAGGCTGGGCTTGAACGTGTGATCCTGCAGCCTCAGCCTGTCAGAGGGCTGGGATGACAGGCCTGTGCCGCCAGGCTCAGCCAATCCCTGGACTCTGCATTGGTGCAGGGAGGGAAGGAGTGTGCGCCTTTGTGAGCCACCGGGCCACCGCCCACTGGTTTCACAGCATCCCCTCGGTGCCACTTAGCAGCCTGTGCAGTCGTGTGCCAGGAAGGGGAAGGGGCTGGGGTCTGTCCCTTGGCTGATTCCTGGGATATAAACCCTCCCCCCGCTGCGGTTCTGTGGAGACTCAGCCTCACTGAACACGGACTTGGAGTGGGGGGACTAGTGGGGAGAACAGGCGCTGGCCTCCATGTGGTCATGTGTCCAACACAGACAGAGACAGACACAAAGACCTTGAGCACAGGATCATGGGAAGATGCTGAAAAAAAATAGAGCTTGAGTATGCATTACCTTCATTTAACATAATTTGTTTAATTGGAAGTTCATGTAATCTGAATATCTTAAAATTGCACAAGGATCTATAATTATCTCAGAATGAAGTTTAAATTAAGAAAAAGATTAAGCAAGAAAGTTCACAGTAGCTTTATTTACTGTGGTGGTTTGGATTGGATCTGGAGTGACCCCCAAAATCCTCGTGTTCCCATGGCCACTGTGTCGGGTGGGAGGCGGGGCCTGGCTGGAAGGGCAGGGAATTGGGGCTTGACCTGGAGGGGCGCGTGCTGGTTCTGTCCTTCCTCCAGTCTCTGTACTGCCATGTTGTGGGGATCTCTGCCATTGGAGCTCTGGTGCTGGTGCTGGTGCTGGCCCTGCCCCCGCCCCAGCCCTGCCCTGTGCCTTCCAGCATTTTCCAGCCGCCCACCTGAGAATGGACTGTGACCTTCTGAGACTGTGAGCTACAGTAAATCTTTCCTCCCTAAAGTTGTGGATGCCGGGTATCAAGTCACAGCAATGAGAATGTAACCAAGACATTCGTAATCGCCCCGCCAAGCTGTCCCTAAGCTCATATGACCAGAGAATGGATAAACCGAGGTATACGAAGCGTGCTCTAAGAACGTGGTGAGTATTACAAAGGTCAGGTATTCGTTACGGTAAAGAGGCGCAGCATGAATCCCCGTGCACCCGGCCCCCGCCTGGGGCACACTTGCCCCGTCACTCACTCCTGCCGCTCTCTGAAGCCGCTCTGACAGGCCTCCCTCCGAGCCTCTTTAGTGGCACCGTCGCAGTGGCCTCGGTGTCTTGAACCGGTTCCAAACGCTGGCTTTTCACGGCCGGTTTGACTTTGAAGAAGAGCCGGACGTTGCCCCGTGCCCGGCACGGTGACGGAGGTCTGGATGAGGACTGTCCCTGTTACGTTCTCGTTGCTGTGACGGAACGTGTGACGTGCACGATTTACGGGAGGGAAGATTTATTTTAGCTCAGTTTCAGAAGATCTCAGTTCATTCAGGGGCGGCTGGCAGCGGGGAGCCACGTGGCAGAGGACTGGCTGTTGGCAGCACATCGGACAGGGAGTGCAGAGCTAGCGTGCACCCCTCCGGTCACGACGTCCCGGGGGCCTGTTCTTCACGGTCCAGCCTTCATGCTCCTCCCCTCTGGGGAATGTCCTGTGATGAACAGCGCAGCCCTAACGCACCACCACCCTGTAATCCATAGCCAACCACGCGCCTTTCTCCACCACGCACCTGTGACCCACCTGTGACCCACGGGCCCACCTTTGAACGGCACATAGAGCCCATGGGCAATCCACACCATCCACATGCTTTTGGGGAGCTCCAGATCCAAGCCACGGGATGCCATCGTGGTTTTACGAGCCTGCCCTTCCTTCAGGCGGCACTCAGTGGGGATGCCACCCCATCCATGACTCCACCTCCTTAAGGCGCTCAGGAGAAGAGGCTTCGGAACTGCTTCTGAAAGCGGGAAAAGCGAGGGGACCGGTGTGTTCAACCTGAGGGGAAGGTTTGAGGCATCCTGGCCACATGTCCTTTATGGTAATACATTTTAAAATTCAAACCAGACTGTGTTAGTTGGCCACACCTCGTCTGTTAGTCAAGTTTGACGTGCCCGGAGCGCCATCTCTACCTCCTGTCACTCAGGGTGATGTCAGGTTCTCGGCTGAGCATAGGCGGGGTACGTGAGGCAGGGCAGGGTAGACGCGAGACCAGGGCCATGTGGAGAGGAGGCAGGTCGCGGGATGCCCACGGACTCTGCGGGGCACGCCGCCTTCTCCCTACACCTGCTTGTGCATTAACACGGATGCTCTTTGATGTTCCCTGTTCTGGGAGAAACGTCCACCCCACACAGCGAGACACGGCCGCGCAAGCTCTGCTCCCGACCCCGGCTCGCCCAGCCCGGTGCAGTGGGGGCGGGCTGTCCCCTCCCTTGCATGCCCTTGGAGGAGCTGGGGAGACGGCAGTTCCGATCCGTGAGGGTTGCTGGGAAGAAGACGCCCGCAAGGTCAGAGCTCTGGCCTAACGGGTCACTATGCCCCTTCTTGCAGGGTGGAGCGGGAAAGGAAACGACCAGGCTGAAGACGTCCTCCCTGGCCTCCCAAATCGGCTGGCTCTGTCCGCCATGTTGTGCCTGTGCGTGGCCCACCGCGTCCTCAGCACAGACTGCAGGACTTCTGGGGGGCCTACTCCCTGGGGGGAGGTGCTCCCACAGCCTGGACAGGTGGGGGTGCTCCAGAGATAGCCCACCACCCACAGATCCTGGGTCAAGGGAGAGGATGAAGATTTTATTGGCACAGCGGCGTGCCAGGAGCCAGAAGCAAGACGTCAGCCCACCCGGAGAGGGCGTCGGTGTGTAACCCCATGCCGGAGGCAGAGCTGGGGTTGGGCAGGAAAGCTGGAGGGGGGGGGGGGGCTATCGGGCCTTGAAAAACTGACCTGATCGCAGCCCAGCTGGGGTCCTGCAAGCCAGGTTGCCAGCCACACGGCGGCGGCACTTCCAGGGGGCACTTGCTTTCCAGCATTTACTCGTTTGCTGTATCCGGGGGTCACAGCACCCTGGGAGGTGCTGTCTTCTCCCCGGGTCCCCCCAGGCGTGCTAGAGGCAGGGGTGATCCCCTTTCTCCTGCTATAATAACGTACCTGGGGCTCAGTCACTTGATAAAGAAGACGGAGTTGTTTAGCTCACAGCTGTGGCGGTTCAGGCTTGGCGCGGCCGTCTCAGCTCTCACAAAACCCCCACGTAGCTGACGTCACAACGGCAGGAGTGTGTGCCAGCAGCAGAGGTGACTTGGCCGTGCAGGAGGCCAGAGCTGCTGGGCAGTGGCCAGGCTGGTTCTGTGACAGTAGTCGCGTCTCTTAAGAACGGAGCAGGGGCCCCCAGGAACCACCGTCATCCCTTCTGAGGGCAGGGCCGCCCACCACACCCACCACGTCCCACCACCCCTGATAAATGACACTGCAGGGCAAACCACGCCCCAGGCATGGCACGCCAGGAGGGGAACGTGAGGCCCACGGGCTCCTCATCACGTTGGAGCTGGCTTTGAATAAATCAGTGCCGGCGAGAGACAGTGCCACGGGAAGAGGGGAGAAACAGGTGGGTGTCTGTGCTCCAGCGAGGGGCCCTGGGTGACGAGCCCAGAGGGGGAAGAAGTCCGTGGGGAGAGGCTGAGCCAGTGTCCCAGACAGGCAGGAGCCTCCCACAGGCCGCAGGCCCAGGAGAACGTGGCCATCTTTCTTACCATGCTCAAAGGAGCTTCCATGCTGAAGACCTCTGGGAGTTTACAGAGGATCCACTGTGTGTCACAGGTTCTTGGGGGGCCACTGTTGTCCACAGGGAAGAGGCCAAGTGCCCTTCGGTCTCTCATCAATCTTTGTGCTACCATTTTCTTGTGGCTTTGGGCAAATAGCTTCAGTTCTCTGTGCCTCAGTTTCCCCTACTATATAATAGGAATGGCCATAGTACTTACTTTACAGAATCATCGCGTCAGGGTTGTGCCAGGTGTGGTAGCGGGCCCGCGATCCCCACAGACGGAGGCAGAGCAGGGGCGTGGCAAGTTTGATCGTCCAGTTGTGTACACTTGAGAGTGTGGACGGTCACCCTGGGACTTTTAATGCCGTGAAGGATTCTTAGTTGGACATGAGGCTAGTCATGTCCTCTGTGACCTTCCACTGCTGCGTGCACAGGCCCACGCCCACACGCAAGTGCACACACGTGCCCGCCCTAAAACAGTAGCTGAGCGTGTTCAGTGTCTAGACACTGTACTATGTGCATGTCTTCATTTGGCTCTCCAGAGCTGGGCCTGAGGCGGGGATGTGGGTGTAGACCGACCCGAACTGGGCCTGAGGCGGGGATGTCGGTGTAGACCACCAGGCAGCTGGACAACGTGGGAAGGAAGTGGGTGTGTGACCAAGGGAGGAGGGAAGGTCAGAGGTTATTAATCGGAGAGTTATGAAACAAGTCACTACTCCACTTGCATGGTGCTTAATTCTGCTGGGGAATTCTGGGAGCCAGTATCAGAGCTGCCAGTCAGAGCCACCCTCCCCTAGAGGCAAGGGAGCCAGGCCAGGGATTTACACGCCTGCCCGCCGTTGTCGCTATGGCCTTGGCCGTGGGGCTAGAGGGCGCTAGGCTCCCAGCGCTTCGGGCTTAATGCCGCTGCAAGAGGCAGTTCTTGGGTTCGGGTGACCAGCACCAAGGCGTAACCTGAAGGGTGAACAACCAAGGCGGAAGGAAACCCGCAGCCCCTCCAGAGCTGGCCTCTCGGGGTGACCCTGAGCGCGAGCTGTGAAATCCAAGGCCGACCTGGGATCCATGGGGAGCAACGCAGCCTGGGATGGCCTGGCAGAGCTGAGAGGGGCCGGGGTAGGCTGTGGTGATGCTCAGCTGTCCCCTCTGACTGAGGGTCCAGTTCAGGAGGGGGTGGAGCAACCTCCATGGGAACCCCAAATCCAGGACTCCAAATGCCCACCTGACACCTTGGTGGGGAGTGCCTGGTGCAGCCAGAATGCGGGCCTGGGAGAGGTGGTTGTGCAGCCTGACCCTCAGGCTGTGTGGGAAGGGCATGCACGGGTGATCAAAAATGCAGTGAACATTTAAGTTTTAAAAAGTTGACTACAGTGAAGTCTTGCTGCTAAGAACACTGAGCTGTGACAAGAGCCCGGGGTAGTTGAGAGGGCCGCTTGGCAACGTGTCTTCACAGTGAGGAAGGTTTTATTTTGGCATTTGCTCTGTTTCCTATATGAAGCATGGAGTTTGGTGCTCAGGTCCAAGTCCCACCCCAGACGTCTCACCTGTGTACGCCAATAGTCCGTATTTTCAAGAAAGTTGGAAATCCCAGCCACTTCAGGCATCAAGCGTCTGGGATGGGGCTGCGTTCATTGTCTGTTTCTGTACTTAGCAGCTTAAAACAGAACCGATCGTCTCCCAGAGTTCCCGAGGGCCAGGAATGCCGCTGGCGTAGCCCAGTGGGCCTGGCCCAGGGTCTCTCGCCATGCAGCCGCCGGGATGGTGCCAGCAGCTCTGTCCTCGCTGCTGGTGTGGGGGCGTTCCTGCTCTTCCCTGTGGTGGTGGGCGGGTGGGCTCACACAGGCACGAGAAAGCGTGGAACTCACACACACATACATACATACATACACATGTGTACACCCACATACACATGCGCATGAGTACAACGATACGGGGAATCTGAAGCCCCCGGTTTGCGTCGACGCTGGCTCTTGGTTGGGGTATGTCACGGAGGGAAGCCCAGTGAGCTCAGGCCGGGTCTCTCCGTACGGTGTTCTAACAACTGCAAAGGATGTAAAATTATCCCGAAAAGTGTAAGTTTAAAAAAAAAAACAGATTTAAAGGGCTGGGAACATAGCTCAGTGATCAGAGTGCTCGCCTAGGAGGTGGGAGGCCCCAGGCTTTGTACTCCAGCGCTGAATGATAGCTGGGCTGTATCGCACGCCCGTAATCCCAGCACTCAGGAGGCTGAGGCAGGAGGATTGCCGTGAGTCCAAGGCCAGCCTGGGCTCCATAGTGAGGTGAGGACCAGCCTGGGCTACAAAGCGAGACCGATCTCAAAATAAATAAATAAATAAACAAAAAGTTCATAGTAGCCTTATTCATAATTGCCTTCTTAAAACCATCCCCAAAGCCCAGGGAACCGAAGAATGGATAAATTCACATATATGCAGTATGATGGAAAACATGGTGAATGTTCATTTTTAAAATACATTTATTACAGTAAAAGACAGGCGGCCACAAATCCCCCCCAGACCGCCCCCTTCCTTGGAACGCACTCGCCCCGCATCCCGGCCGCTCCGGAGTCCCCTTCCCTGAGCGCCTTTAGCTGCGCTGCGCTGCGCTGGCGTGGCTGCCTCAGGGTCTTGAATCAATCCAGAACGTTGACTTTGCAAGGTCATTTTGACTCTGGGGAAGAGCCAGCAGTCGCGCAGCGCCGGGTCCAGTGGCTGAGGTGGGTGAGGACGCACCGCCACCTGCCCCTGAGCTGCCTTCCTGCGGGTGGCGCCTGGCAGCCGTGACACTACAGACTGATCGCACCCTGTAAATGCCCCCAGGAAGGAGGACTTCCAGGCTGTCCCAGACAGGGGCAGAGAGACAGGCCCAAGCATTAGTGGGGCGGGTGAGTATCCTGTTAGACCTTCAGGGCCACGTGTCTTTTACTGTGATAACATTTTAACTGGAAACATTCCGCATGTGACTTGATCATACTGTGCACTGGCACAGCGGGACAGTTCCAGCACTGACCGTGAGGTCAGGGCTCACAGTGGGTGTGGCCTGTGTGCCGTGTACAAGCGCCAGCCGCCAGCCGCCAGCCGGCACGGAGCAGGAGCAGCCCGAGCCGGTGGGGGCAGAGGAGGGTCCTGGGGTGGCCCCGCCCCGGGGCTTGGCCGCTGGTTGTGTACGCGCGTCCGGCCTGGGGGAGCCTACCGATCAAGGGCACAACTAGGATGTGTGCACTTTCCCATGGGGGTGCTCAATAATTATCCATGCCCCCCACAGCCCCATCATTGAAGGTCCAGCGAGGCGTTCACACTGAGCCACATTCTCACTCCATTTTTTGATTTTGATTTTGAGACGGGGTCTTGCTAAGTCACTCAGCTGCCCAGGCTGGGCTTGAACTTGTGATCCTCCTGCCTCAGCCTCCCAGAGTGCAGGGGTGGCAGGCCCGTACCACCAGGCCCAGCTAGAGGGTCTAAAAATACATGGATGCCTAGTATGGAATGCTCGGCGCCTGGCTGCTCCACTTAGGCTCTGGATAATGCTTCTGTTGCTGTTCCCATTGTACAGACGAGAAAGCTGAGGGGAGTTGTCTAGGACCAACCCAGCTGCCGGGTGAGGCGCCGGCCATCACTGTGGGGTTCACAGGTACGGCCAGGTCACCAGCCACACCCTAGGAAATGGGCCAGTGACCAGCAGCCAGTGATCCTCCCTGGACGGCCAAACGAGGCCCTGGGCAGAGCACAGGCCCAAGCAAAGAACACCTGTGAAACTGGAGCCCACCCCCCTTTCCCTGAAGGCGGGCCGGGCCGGCCTCAATTCCGGGCTGAGGAGGCCTTGGGCGGGAGCCAGGGTGGCAGGTGGCCAGGGGACCCACCCGAGGGGGGCGTGGGCACTCCCCTCCCGGGGCTTCCCTGTGCGTCCGCGCGTCGGCAGGCAGCCTTCTCTCATCGGCCTGAATTTGGTTTCTGTCCAGGAGTCCCATTCTGCCCGGCAGGGGGAAACTGAATTCAGATCCATTCTGGGCTTCCCCTTTTCCTGTGGAGTGCCAGGGCGAGGGTGTGCCTACCCAGGCCTCTGTGTCCAGGATCCTATCTGCCACAGGACCCAGGGTACTGCAGGCCGCAGTAGAGTTCCCACGAAGGCAGGGCAAGGAAGCGCAGGGAATTGGACGCGGCTCTGTCCTCCACCCACCTGCCCGCCTGCCCACCTGCCCGCCCGCCCCCTCACTCTAACAGCTCGCAGCCCGAGCCCGGCTGTCGCACCTGCCTTATTCCTGGCTCCATCCCAGAGTCCTGTTTGCGCCCTTAAAATATCAGACGGAATTTCACATGGGAACGAGGGCCAAGGATTAAACAGACGTGGCTCTGGGGGCTCCCCGCTTCCTCAGCTTTGCACCACACCTGCCAGCAAAGCCTTCCGCATGCTGACCACCCGGCTGGGCGGCGTGGGCCCCTCTGGCACTTGGCATTCAGGGGAGGGGGGCAAGTCTCTGTAGATACCAGCGTCAGGTTGGGCGGCTCTGACTGTGGGACTGGCCAGGGCGTGGCCTCCGGTGTCACCAGCGGGCTGTACCTGCAGCAGCGGTAAGGTGACTTCTGCCATCAGCGGGATGCCGCGTGCCCTTCTGGAGGCTGGAGTCCGGCCTGGGCGCCAGTTAGGCAAGCAGCTGGGGTGGGAAGCGCTCAGCCCCCCGGGCCCTCGGAGCCAGGGCGCCTTGGATGTTGGGCTGGGGAGGAGTGCGACCTCGCCCCCAGGTAGCTCAGCTGGTGTGGCGAGACCAAGGACTGTCACAGAAAGGTGGCGGCTCTCAGGCTTCCGCAGGCGCGCGCCTGAGGCAGCGTGCCGCAGCCTTTGGGACCAAGTTCAAATCCCAGTTCAGGCACTTGCTTGGACAAGCCAGCTCCTGGGACTCAGTTTCCTCAAGTGTGAGCTAAGCCTTTGCTGGATGTGGGGGCTAGGGCTGCAGTGGGCGCGGGGTGCCCACAGAGCTACAGTAGAGCCCCTGCCGGGTACCCTGTAGTTTCCCGGGCACAGAAAAGAGGTCTGCACACGTGCCTGTCCCCTTGCAGTCCTGGAACGGCCACCACGGGGCAGGAAGTTTCCCTGCCCAATACTGTTAGGGGTCAGGCCTGGCCAAGCCAGTGTCGCAGCGGGGTGACGCTGGGAGCCAGCAGGCAGAGGTCCCGGGAGCTTCTCTCTCTGAGGTGGGTCCCACTGGCTGCGCCGCAGGCCCTGGGTCTCCCCGTGCTTTTGCCAGATGTGACCAGCAGGCGGAGTGCTCACTCAGGCGTGAGGCTAATCGGTGGGGCAGGGAGGTCCTGGCATCCCGGCACTGGCTGGCCTGCCTCCCCCCTTCCTGGCTCAGCTCCAAGCGTGACAGGCTCCTGAGGATGCCCCGGCCGCTAGCGTCAGCCAGGACAGGATGGCAGCAAGGGGCGATCCGGCCTGATCCGTCCTGAGATGCGCCCCTTGGGGACGAAGCACCCAGGAGTGTCACACGCTGGGGTCACAACAGCCCAGGACGTGTTGCGTGTTCTGAGGACAGGACGTGTCCCCCAGGGTCACAGCCCCAGAGGTGGCACACCCCTTGCCGACTGCGGGCTCCACAGAGGTGACCTGGCACTTTGGGCCTGGCCAGAGCCGAGCCCAGTTGCGCCTACCCTTTCAGCACGTGACTCAGTTTCCAGACCTTCCAGCCCAGAGAGGTGCTGAGGATCAACAAGGCCTTCTGTGCCCAGCCTGAGGGGACAGCCAGCCAGGGTCTCCTGAGCCCCAGAGTCCCTCCCCAGCAGAGGCGGCTACATATCCTATCCCAGAGGGCGGGACGAAATCAGCATACTCACTTGTGACGTGTGAGTGGTGGGATCACTTCCTGCTGGGCGTCTCCCCTCCCATCTGTCCTTTCCTGGCGGCTCCTGTTGCTAATCGGCTGGGACGCCACGGGCGCCACCCTGTTGGAGGTGGCTCTGACCTGGGGCAACTCCTGTCCTCAGAGTGACCACGCGTGTGCGGTCCTGGGCAACTGGCTGAGGGCACGAGCTTAGGTGGGACAAGGGCGGAAGGTGAAGCCTCTGGGGTCCACTTCGCCCTACTGAGGCCGCCCTCCAGCCACACGAAGAGGGGGACGGGGCCTCCCAGGTGACGGCCCCCAGGCCTGCCCCGTGCTATCTTTGTGACCCTGGAGGCGTCATTTCCAACCTCGCGCAGGGAAAGAGGCTCCCGGCTTCTCCCCTCGTCTGGTCTCTTGAACCTGTTAGGGCGTTTTTCTTTCACACTGAGCTACATCTATAGCCTGGCTTGAAATTCTTGGAGTCAGGGTCTCACTGAACGGCCAGGTCTGCCAGGCGGGATTCAGACTGTGTCGTCCTGCTGCTGCGCCTGCTTTTCTCCTGATGTTGGGTGTTTCGTGCCTCATGAGGAAAGCATGGTGGTCTGGGAAGAGCCAAGGGGACAGCGGAGGGTGGGAAGGCCGGGACAGGGGCCCAGGAGCCCCAGGAGGCGGTCTCAGGGTCCCCGGCAGCTCTGGCTCAGCGTCTGCCCCGAAGGTGCCTCCTGTGCTGCCCCGGTGGGAGGACTGCGGTGCCACGGGGCACGAGGAAGGGAGTCCCGAGATCCCGAGCCCCGCCTCTTGGCGTGTGGAAGACAGGGCGGAGAGGGGGAAGGAGGGGCTGGGAGGAGAACGCGCTGGGCCAGCACCGCGTGCCCGTGGGCACAGGTGGCCATGCTCGCTGGCATTTGACTCTGCGCCCACTTTACAGGTGGATAAACCTGGGACAGGGACGGGAAGATGCAGCCTGTGCCCTCCAGCCGCACCATCGCCTGCCTCTTGCCAGCCCTGCTCTGATGCCGCGGGCGGCCAGGCTGCCGCTCCGTGTGGCACACGTCCTCTTCTGACACGAGGGGGCACTGCAGTAGTGACTACTGCCAGCCGCGGCCTTCCCTGGGCACCTTGCAAAACTCTTGAGAGGTGGTTATGGCCAGAGATCACAGGAGAGAGAGAGAGAGAGAGAGAGAGAGAGAGAGAGAGAGAGAGAGAGAGAGAGAGAGAGAGAGAGGCAGCGGGCTGAGCGCGGGAGGGGGAGAACTACTGTTAAAGTCTAACCCGCAGAGCGCGGTGCCGCAGACCTGTAATTCCCACCCAGGCCTCGGAGAGGCTGAGGCAGGAGGATGACAACTTGTAGCCCAGCCTAAGCAGCCCCGGGACTCGGTGAGGTGGTGTCTCAAGGGGGGGAAGGGGCAGAGATGCAGCCTGGTGATGAGGCTCCGGGTCCAACAATCCTCAGCCTCGAAAAAATAAGTAAATAGAAGCACTCTGTCCAAACAGGAAAGTCTACGCATGGTAGGCGCCCTCTGGCTGAGGACCACTCTCCTCACTGCTTTAACCTCGTTTTACGGAAGCAAACCGGGACGTGGCTCCCGGTACTTCCGCGTCTGTCCTTCGCAGGCGGAGCCGCAGCCGGCGCCGCCAGGTGCGGGATGGAGTTCCTTGTCTCCGGTTAGGGCTGATCTCTTCTGATGGAGAACCGCTTGCCTGTTCCCTCGCTGGCCCCGTGGGGCCACAGGTGGCCGTAGGGGAGGGACATCGGAAACACGAGTCACCCCCCTTTCGTTCTGTATTGAAACACTTTTGTTGGGGGGTCGAAGCCCTCCGGGAGGGTCTTCAGTGAACTGTTACGAACTTGCAAGAGAAACTTCAAGGCCAAAGTCTGAAGTGTGCAGGTTCCGAACGGCCGGAGGCAGGCCGCTTCTCCCGCCAGCTGTTGCGGTAACGTCTAATTTAAAGGTCTCTGTTTACACCGACGCTTTGCAGAATATTTGTGGGACCCCACGAGGCGTCCTTGGGGGGCGGGAGATGGGGACGAGGCAGGCACCAGGGCAATCCAGAGGGTGATGCTGGTGGCTGGGGAGCCCAGCTCAGGCTGAGCTCAGCTGGGAAGCTCAGGAGGCCAGTGGCAGCTGAGACAACGCCCTGACCCGCTGGGAGAGCGCCTGTTAATCAGGTGGGCAGAGCTGGGTCCCTGGGGAAACCCGAGAGCACTAGATGTCTTGTGACCCCCGCGTCATGCTCACAGGATCAGGGAGACAAGTCTCTAGGCGAATCTGCTGAGAGGTGTGGGAAGCGGCAGCTCCTGGTCCCCTCTCTCGTGGGGGCTCTGCCCTCTGTCTTGGCCTCTTCCCGAGGGTGGGCAGAGCCTTTGCACCCAGGCCTCCCCCACTGGGCAGCAGGAGGTGAGCCATGGGCCAGGCTCAGCCTGCACTTAGCTCCTCTCCCGGCCTGGCAGAATCCCCAGTTCCACTCCGGGCAGATCCTCACAGGGGGGTGAGTCCTGCCATGCACCGGGTCGGGGTGAAGCTGAGGCGGGCATGCCGGAGCCGTCCACGCCTCTTCCGTGACACATCAGCTACGTTTTCGATGCCATGACTCGATACCCGACATCCACAAATTTGGGGGAGGAAAAGTTTATTCTAGCTCACGGTCTCCGAAGGTCACAGTCCCCTCAGGGGCGGCCGGCAGCAGTGAAAGCACGCGGCAGGGGCCGAGGTGGAGGCAGCTTCTCACGGCATCACACACAGGATGCCAAGTCCCGCCAAGTCCAGCCTTCTCTAGTCCAAGATCTAGTCCCATCCTGGTCGACGGCCCCTCCTGGATCCAGGCATGGAAGGTGTGATAAGCCCCCACCACACACCTGTAATCCAGTCCACACGCCTGCAGCCCACCTCTCCAGGCCAGGCCCCAATCTCCCAACAGCACGTGGTTCCATAGACAAACCGTAACCTCCAAATACACAAGACTTCTGGGGGACAGTCCAGATCCAAACCACAATACGCGGGAAAGTTGTGTTGCTCAAAAGCAGCCCTGGTGCCAGAGATGTTGGATTCTGCCGTCCTAAGTCATCTGTCCCATGTCCACGCAGTGGCTTTGCTTTCTTGGTCCTGGCCGCCGTCTGTGTTGGGGTGGATGACACCATGCTGGGAAAGCCAGCAGCCCCGGGTCCTCCGTGAGGCAGAAGCAGAGGTTTCTTCGTTACATCCAAGACTGTGCCTTGCTGCCTGCCTCCCCCCGTACCAAGACAGAAAGGCCATGCCAAAGGCCGGTGTCTGGGGCTGTAGGGACAGCGCAGCATCTAGAATGCTTGCCTAGCAAGCCCAAGGTCCTGAGTTCCAGTCCTCAACAGCTCTTAAGCTGGGCGTGGTGGCATGTGCTTGTGATCCCAGCCCTCGGGAGACCGAGGCAGGAGGATTGCCGTGAGTCCCAGGCCAGCCTGGGCTCCATAGCGAGTTCAGGACCAGCCTGGGTCACACAGTGAGACCTTGTCTCAGAAAAAGAAAAAAGGAAGAAAGAACTATGCCCGTGCTGGTGCCCTGGCTCCCACATGGGGATGGTGGCCGGCACACAGGGCTCAGCTGAAGTCGTTGCTGGGTGGGTGGCAGAGGCAGTGCCCCCGCTGAGGTATCTGCACTGACAGGGACTTGTGAGCCTCTTGCTTCGGTCGGGCTGGGAGAGGGACGGACAGCAGATCAGAAGCGTGGAGCTCAGTTGGGGCAGGTGTGTGACCTGCTCATGTGAGGCCTCAGGTGCCCCCAGCTCCACTCTGCCCAGTCAGGAAAGCTGGCCCCCTCTGCTGGGACAGTCCTCGCAATCAAAGATGGCCTCACGCGTGCCTGTCCCCCAGCCCTCAGCTGCGTGGAGGGGAAGGCGGAAAGACGGCCGCGTCCTTCCCTTCTGACGGCCTGGCCCACAGGCGGTGTGCGTCTCCTCCGGCCACTTTCCCCTGGCCAGGGAAGCATCCAGTGACGATCACAGCGTCCCCGCGATCGTCGCCTTTCACTCACGGGAGACTCTGGGGACACGCCAGAGCCATCACCTACCTTTGTCACCCCTACAGTTTCCCAGCTGCCCACAGGATCATTCACAGCAATTCAACCCATCACGGATGGAAGCCCAGACCCAGGAGGGATCCTCCCCGCCTACCCGCGCTGCAGGGAGAGCCTGCAGCGGGAGGGACCCGGGTAGACGGGACCGCTCACCCTCCTAACACACCACAGCAGGCAGAGGCCGCGAAGGGAACAGCAGAGGGTGCTTCAGGGGGGGCAGCGGCAGGAGGATTCCCAGTTTAAGCTCAGCCTATTCGGCTTTGGGACTTCCTGAGCCTCTGTCTCAAGCTAAAAAAAAAAAAAAGGCCTCGTAACTCACGGTAAAGGTCCTGGCTCCATCCCCAGCACCTGAGGGGGCGGGCAGGCTGGACGTGTCGCTCAGTGCAAAGGCCCAAACGAACAAACAAACAAGACCCCAATTCAAAATTTTAAAAATACATGAAAAAGGGCTGGGGACGTCCCTCAGCGGAGACGGTGGGTTCCACAGAGCGGCCCGTGGTGGCCGCGCCCCGGTGCCAGGGCACTGTCCCCTCCCTGGCCCTGCCCGCTCTAGTAACACGCACGTGCCCAGCCCATAAATATCTTATTGTGTGTTCCTGCCAGCCCCCCTCCTGGGGCCGTGGCTTCCTGGGGAGCCGCCCAGGGCTGCATTAGCCTGGCTGTGGGATTGATTTAAAGCTGAGTGCCTGACCGCCAGCCCCTCTCCACCGGCTCCCTTCCGGCCATTTTGCTCACAGGGTTATCTCTGAAATGCAATTAAGGGGTTTCAAAGTACACTTTCAGGAAGAGGCAGGATTGCAGGGGAGCTGGTCCCCACGGGTGCCTCCCCATCAGCGCAGAGCCGGGTGGGAAGCTGCGCCCACACCCATCCCCGGCCCGGAGACCCGGTCAATCCAAGGAGCTGCCGCTCCGCCTGGGTCCTGGCTGTGGAAGGCCAGCGCCCTGGGCCAGGGCTGGGAGATGGCGCCAGCTGCTGGGTGGGGACCATCTGTCTGGGAGGGTCCCAAACCCGGTGGGCTCTGGGCTCCTGCCTGTGTGTGTGTGTGTCTGTGTGCATGTGTGTGTGGAATGGAGCCATGAGCCTTCACACGGAGCTACATACCCAGCCCGCACGTCTTCCCTTTTTGTGAGACGGGGTCTCGCTTTATAGGCCGGCCCAGGCTGGCCTCAGCTCGGGGCCCCGCACTTGCCGGGCAAGCCCTCTACCTGCTGGGCTATTCCTCCAGCCCCACCCAGCCCAGGTTTTTGGGTTTTGAGACAAAATCTCTCTAGGTTCCCCAGGCGGAGTTCAAGCTTGCGAGCCTCCTGCCTCGGCCTCCCAGAGTGCTGGACAGGCCGGCGCCACCAGCCTCTGGAGCACTCTAGAGCTGCCACCGCCTCTGGGAGCTGCCGAGGCCCCTGGGATAGCTCGCCCTGTACTCTGCTGCCACCTACCGTGGCCCTCCCCGCTGTCACCGAGGCTCTGGCAGCCTGGGCGACACTCTGCCCTCTGCTTGAAGTTTATCACGCTGTCATCCGCCACAAGGGCCATCAGCTCCAGGCCTCTCAGCCCCCCAACTCCTTCACCCCTTCGGCCACCTCCCGCCCATGCCACCCCTGGCCTCGTCCTGCCACAGGAGTCACCAAAGCCAGCCTCCTGCGCCGCTCAATCCACGGCTCAACAAACTGGGCCCACAGGCTGACTGCTTTTAGAAATGCTTTGAGGGCGGGAGGAATGGCACAGCGGTTAGGGTGCTCGCCTGGCCAACACAGACCCTGGGTTTTATTCCCTGGCACCACGCAAGCTGGGCATGGTGGTGCATGCCCTTATCAACACCCAGGAGGCTGGGGCAGGGGGCTTGTCATGAGTTCAAGGCCGACCTAGGCTCCGTAGTGAGTTCACACCAGCCTAAACTGCAGGGAGAGATCCTGTCTGCATAAAAAGGTTGTTTTGTCAGTCAGCTTCCTTATGGCTAGGTAATATTCCATCCTGTATAAATATCACCTTTTGTTTATCAATTCATCTGTTGACGGGAACATAGGCGGTCTCCCACATTTCATTCTGACGAGTCGCACGCCATAAACATGGGTGTGCGTGTGTCACTGTCACAGGATGACAGTGACCCTTGGGAGGATGCCTAGGAGAGGGACAGCTGGGCTGATTGCTTTCATGAGTAAAGTCTCCTTGATCGAAGACCCGTCAGCCCTGCCGTGTGCAAAGGCGGCAGATGTAGCTGTCGTGACCGAGTCGAGCCACAGACCTGGGGCCCCGGGGCTTCCTGCACAGAGCAAACCGCACACAACCCTGTCCCGCTGCCATCTCTCCTCTTCACACACCTCCAACTCCAGCCTGACTCGGATTTCAGAGACTTTCGCCACCGCTAGGAGCCCTTGTGGGGATCCAGGGTGCACCTGCCCTGCCTGCTGCTCAGGGCGCATGCTGCTGCCTTCACCTCAGGGGCCGGCGTCGGCTTGAATGGTCTGCCAGGGTTCTGGGAAACCTGTGCCTTCCGGTCAGCCTGGGTGCTCGCTGGTCTTTCTCAGAACTGAGCATGGCTGGCCACCCCTCTCCCGCCTTCCATACCCATCCGGTTGGGGGCCATAGCACCTACTCCTGCGTTCTCTCTTTCCCCCCTGAGATGCCTCTCCTATCACTTGGGGCTTCTGGGGTGGGCTCCCACAGCCCCCACGCAGGACCCTGATGAGGGGTGATTCGCACACTGTGGGTACGGCCTTGGTTCCCAAGCTGTCTGGTTGATATTTACTCTTGGGAGCCAGAAGGGGTTTCAGCGCCCAGACACCCTCAGAGTCCCCAGCCGTCTCCCAAAGCACAGCCAGCCTTGCCTCTGCCGCAGTGGGCTGCAGGTGACCACCCCAACAGAGGACAGAGATGCCCGGACACATCCTTGCACCCTGGAGCCCTGGCATCAGGTCCAGTCCGCGCTGAAGGCCGGGTGGCCTGATCTGGAGGCAGGACAGGGCACGAGGGCTTCGGCTGGCGTCGACCTGCCCGGGAGCCGGCTTCCCCGGGGACTGGGGAGCTGGCACCGGCTCTCTTCTCACCAGCCCTCCGTGCTGGAGCTTCCCGGGCCATCAGGGAGCTGCCAGCGATGCGCATGGAAAGCTGCTCCGCCTCTGCTTCCACCCGTCCTCCCTGCCCGCTGCCCCTGCCCCTGGACCGAGAGGGCCTTCGGGGCCAGTGCTGCCGCCCGCAGCCCCCGCCCCCACCGCCGGCACCACACTCGTGCCTGCGCTTTCACCCGCTGGCTCCTCTGCCCGGAGGCTCTTTTTTTTTCTCCCCCTGTTAGATCTGACGTCACTGGGTGATCAGAACCTGGTCATCCCTCCCGCAGGGTCTCAGTGCCCGAGATGAACCCCAGGGATCCCAGGTGGAGGTCCAGAGCGGTTGTGTGTGTGTCCTTGCCACCGGCTGTGACCCAGGACCAGGGGTGGTTTGGATCCCCACGGACCCTCAGTGTCCAGCACAGAATCTGGCTGCCACGAGCCCTGGGTCAGCATCCTCCGAGTGACCATAGGAAAGTCACCAAGTCCAGTCACCCTGGGGCTGAGTCGGGGTAACGCAGAAAGTTGGAGTCCTTTAGAGAAAGAGGGAGGCAGGTGTGAGTCCCCCAAGCGGGTGCTCAGGCCGGGCACGGCCGGCTGCTGGGTCTCCGCCTCCTGATCCCTTCTTGAGGTGACAGGCAAATGTTTCATTCCTTTTTATCACGGCAACACTGAGTGTATGAATTTTAGAACCATCCTCTGGGCAGTAAAGGGTCCACGAAGACCAAGGTTTGGGTTCAAACCCCCGCTTGGCCATTTACCAGACTTCCGTGAACCTACCACTCTAATTACAATGGGGACAGAGTCCGTTCAGGGCCATGGGAGGGGAAGCCAGGGGTCCGGACGCAGCAGGGCGGTGCCTCCCCGCGGTGGTCCTCGCTTGTTTTAACAGTCTGCTCCCATCCTGGCCCTCGTCACTAGGCCCGGGCATCCCGGCCTTCTCCTTCCAGCGTCCCCTCTGTCCTTCCGGGCCGGTGGCCCGCCTGCTGCCCTCTAGCTCAGACAGGAGGCTGTTCTGCTGCCAGAGCTTCGGCTAACCGGACGACTGGGTTTTCGGCGTGGTGATTCATGGCCGTGCACTTCCCGCTGAAGTTGTAGATCTGTTTTTAGAAATTATTATCAGGCATTAAACAAAAACAGGCTCGATTAATAATTCACCAGGAGAAGATGCGCTGCAGTACCCCGCAAGAGTCATTTGCAATGCGGAGGCGCAGCCCGCTGGCTCAACCCCCCCTCCAAGTCCTGGGTCCTCTGCAAGGTAGAAGGAAGGCACAGCCCGAGGGCGCCGACTGTCACCCACTGGGCCTTGGCCACTTCTCAAGGACAAAGTCCGGGGCAGGCACAGAGAAAGAAAGTGTGACCATCTGAAGCAGGCAGAGGGCGTGGGGCTGGCTGGCGTCTGGCGACACACAGCCCCTGGTCTCCCAGCCCTGGCTGCGTGGGACCCTGTGGGCACCCACCCATCACCCACCCCTTGAGACAGTTCCTGCCTTCTGCATAACGCTCCCCGCAGAATCCCCACCGGCCCGGAAGGATCCAGCTCACCCCTGCATCTATTCAGGGCTCTCGCCTTCCCCCTTCCCCTTCTTAACCCACGAATGAACCAGTAACACGCGAATCTTATACCAGGGTTTTCGGGAGCAACGAGGAAGGAGGACTGGGAACGGAGAAATGTTAACAGAGAGCACTCGGGGACCCTGTGGCAGAGTGAGGGGAGCCTGCCTCTGCACCCCTGCACCCCAGGACAGGGAGGCCAGAGGCTTTGTCCACCGCCTGTCCCTAAACTCATCGATGGTAAACTTGGGGCTACTAGGCTTCCACCCTGCCACACATCTGCTGCTGTGACCTGCCTCACCGGGCCAGAAAAGTCCCCAGGCACAGGAGAGGGACACACCAGGGCAGGGAGCCTCGGCCAGGGTGGGGAGCCTTAGCCAAGGGCAAGGAGCACCAGCTGGGGGTGGGCGTGTCAGCTGGAGTGGAAAGCACTCACCCAGGGTGGGGAGTGTCAGCCGGGAGTGGGGAGAAACATCTACCGCAGCTGCCTCCCACCCAGGTGGTCAGACCTAGGGAACAAGTAGGTCACTGGCAGCTTTTCACAGGTTTCCACCCCTCCACCCCAATCACAGTGGCCAGAGAGGTGGAGGAGGTGGGTGTTTTAGCCACTTCCTCATCAGTAGAAAAAAATACTCAACACCATAAAGGAGGAGAGATGTGTTGTGGCTCCTGGTGTCTGTGGGGTCGGTCCGTGGTCGGCCAGATCCATGACAGGAATGGCACGGAAGGGGAAAGCTGCCCAACCCACGCAGCCAGGAAGCAGAGAGAGACAGGAGAAGCTGGGACAATGAGGCATGCTTCCAGGTCACACCCCGGTGGCCACCTCCACCCAGGCCCTGCCTCCTGACAGCACAGCCAGCCTTGACCTCACCCACGGATGAATCTGTTGATGAACACGACGCTCCCACAATCTAGTCGCTTCCCACACACAGGAGACCTTGGGGACATGTCTGATCTGAGTCACCGCCGTGGGGCACAGCAAGCAGGCTGGGAATGCGGTGGAGGATGACCACCCACCCATGCCCAAGGAATTCTGTAGGAACAGGTGGGGTACAACTGGGCCTTGCTTGCCAGCCGGAACACAACCGGAAATTCCCGGGGTGGGGAATGGGGGGTGAAGGGCAGAGCAGCCAGCACCCGCAGGGTGTATGCTCAAGTCCAACTGGACACAGCCTTCAGTGACCTGTGCTCGCTTTTTCCGTGGCCGCCCCCTCTCCTGGGTGAGCCTGGATTGCCCCGACTCCCGTGGCCTCCTAGTGCTCTCTGTATGGGTCCTGGCTGGCCAGAACCTTGACGCTCTGAGTGCTGCAATGCCCCACGCCACACAGTCACTCCCTCAATGAGTAGGTATTTCTGTCTCAACATCCGGCCCTTTTCCCCAGACCTGATATTCAGAGAAAATTCATTGACTGCAGGAGTTGTGCTGAGTCACCAGTTTATGCTCAGTTGTGTAGAGTTGGAGATCTTCAAGGTCTCTGGGTGGGGGTGGGCTGCTTATAGTTTGGAAGGGAAGTTTATGGGCCCAAAAGAGAGAGAAAAACATGCAAACAAGTGTTATAGTTCAGTGCATACATACACGCAAACACACACACACACACACAGACACACACACAAAACACAAAAAGTCCTCTAAGATTTTTGTAAAGACGTCAAGGAGGTCAATGAGCCCAGAAACAAGGCTCTTTGGGTTCTGAGCTTGGGGTAACGCCTCCCCACAAAATGTGCACATCTTGGTGTGGGCTTGGGAAGGATCATTCTCCCTGCCTTTGTCATCTGCAGAAAGAAGTAACCGGGTCACCTGCTAGGGCTGTGGTGAGGGCTAAGTAAGTCAACGCAGCCAGCGCAATTGAAACTCGGTGAAGCTCACCCCTGCTACTCCGTGATCTCTCTGGACACACAGAAGCGGACTTTCTCCCCAACTTCGGGCTGGAGCCTAAGGGGTGTCAGGGACAAAACCACGGGGACACCTACCCCAGCCTCAGTGGCTTGGGCGGCAAAGGTAACTCCAGTCTCAATGCGTCTTGAGGCACCACAGCCTGAAGGCCTTGGACATACCATATTCATGGATGTGGCATTGTAGGGACATGCTGCTGCCTCTTTCCCTGTGATCTGGAGGAGCTGAGGTCCTTGGCCCAGCCTCCTCCAAGTCTACCCAATGCTAGGATGTGGGATTCTGGGAAAATCACTCAATAAATGAGACCAGGTGAGTTCAGATTGGCAGGAGACGTGACTTTGAACCTTCTTGGTGTACACCTGCAAGTACCTCTCTGTACATCTTTGGCGGCAGATTATGGTCTCTTTAAGGTAACCTGGCCGTCTTAGCTGTCTCCCCTCCTTCAGTCCCCTCCAATCCCAGGCCCCAGTCTGTGGAGGTCCCCGGGAAGGTCAGGGGAAGTCGAGGGGAAGATAAGTGCAGCGCTTTACGTGCATATTCCAGCCCATCCTCAGGCATCAGCCTTGAAACTCCCAAGTGTTTTAAAGATGAATCACCATGTAATTCAGTTTTCTTTTGGACGTGCCTGAAGGCAGAAGAACTCAAGCCTCCATTCCGTGACAGAAATCCTCCGCGGGTGATCGTGGGATTGTAAGATTGCTACTGAAGACCTACCACCGGCACTTGCTTGGCTCGGAACGGGGTCTTTTTTGTAGGATGATTAACATCCAAGATGACTAATTTGCTGGGTCCAAGATGGAAGCCAAATGACGTTTTCTCCCATTCAATTTTTAAATCATATACCTATATATGTATAAATTATACAAACTCACCACTCAAATTTTAAATATACAATTATATACATTTCCACTGAATTTTAAAATTATATATTCATACATGTATGTGTGTATATGTATGAATTCCAAATTCTATAGCATGTTAGGGACACGGGGTTTGGGGAGTCAGTGCCCACCCACGCCTCCCCCACTTTTCAGCTCTTCACTCCTTTTCTAGGGGTTCTGTGCCCCTCTCTCTACCCTGTTGTCTGGGTTGGGGCATTTTTATGTCTCTATTTCTGTGGGTTTCAGAAGAGAGTTTGCCGTCTATATTTCTTTTCTTTGTTTTTGGTCCATTTCGCTGACCATGATTGACTCAAGGAGGCCTCATCTTTGTTCAAATGTTTCGCATGGGGCTCTTCATGGCTGCATAGTATTCCCTTGTGTACAGGTGTGCCACCTCTTCTGTAACCATTCCTCTGTTGAGGGGCAAGTAGGCTGCTTCCAGGATTTGGCTGTTAGGGACTGTGCTGCTATGAACACGGGTACACATGTGCCTTTTTGGTGTGTTGGCTTTATTTCTTTTGGGAGTATGTCCAGTAAGGCAGAAGCTGGATCCAAGGGGACTTCTGTTCTCAGCTTTCTCAGGGATCTCCAGAATGCTTCCCATAATGGTTGAGCCAGACCGCATTCCCACCGGCAGTGGGGTAGAGTTCCTGTGGTCCTACACCCTCGGCAGCAACTGCTGTTTTTTGATTTCTGCTGCAGGCCACTCTCCCTGGGGTGAGGTGACACCTTGCTGCTGTTTTTATTTACATCTCTCTGGGGGCCAGTGGTGGAGGACACTTTTTTGTGTGTTTGTTGGCCATTTGCATTTCTTCTGAGAGGATCTTTTTCTTTTTTTTTTTCATTTCAGCTGCCCACTTTCTGATGAGATCGTTTGTTTTCGCAGGTTTTATTTTTGTGAGTTCTTTGTGTATTCTAGATACTAAACCTTTGTCTGACGCGTTCCTGGTGAAGATCTTCTCCCACCCTGTGGATTGCCTCTTGGCCTCGTTGATCCTTCTGCTGTGCGAACGCTTTTAGTTTTATGCCGTCCCTTGTGCTGACTCTTGCTGACGTTTCCTGAGCAGCCAGTGATCTGTTCAGAAACTCCCTCCTGTCCCTGTGTATTCTAGGATTTTACCTATTTTTTTCTTCCAGTCGATTGCTTCTGTTTCGATGTCCAACTCTTTGATCAAATGACTTTTTCAGAGAGTAAATATTTTTCAGCAGAAGGGAAGCTGGGTTTGAGAGCTCAGGTCTGAAACCTCAGCACAGCAGGGAGCTGAGGCAGGAGGATCACAAGTTCAAACCCAGCCGGAGGAACTGAGTGACTTAAAGACGGTCTGACTCAAAAACTCAAACATTTTGAAAAGCAAAAAAGGAAAATAACACCAGACAGACTGTAAAGACCAACCGCGGTAGCATCTCCCAGCTTGGCGTGACATGGCCACGAGCTTTCCCTCCCCTAGACGTCACAGCCAGAGAGCCTCTGGCCTCCCACTGAGAGACGCTGCCTTCTTCCGAACAGTCTCAAATACCCACTTGTCTGTCCCTGGTGTGGTCTGGATTTTGACTGTCCCCTCAAGGCCCATGTGTTGAGACTTGGTGCCCCCACTGTGCTGGGGGAGGTGGTGGGACCTTTGAGCAGTGGGGCTGAGTGGGAGGTGTCCAGCTAGTGGGGGTGTCCTCAAAGGGGACGGTGGGGCTCAGCCTCCCCTCATTGCCTTTCTGGCCATGAGTTGAGTGATTAACCCCCACCACGTACTCCTGCCCTGATCTGCTCCTCACCATGGACTGGAAACCCCAAAGCTGTGAGCAAAGGTGAGCTTTTCTGGGGTAAGTTGATTACCCCAGACATTTTAACACAGCGACAACAGGCTGACCCACACAAGCTCTCATCCCCATCCGGCCAGGCAGGTAGCATCCAGGTCCCAGATGAGACAACCGAATCTCACGTGACACAGGGCTGGGTGTGACCTTCAGACTCAGGGCATCAGAGACACCGGGCGGAGGCCTGAGCAGGTGTGCCTGTGCTGTGCGCCTGTGCAGTGGGAGTGAGAGCTCCCGGGACGGGCCCTTCCCTGCCGGCCTCACAGAGATCGTGTTGACGCTTGTCACCATGCATCCTCAGGTGCTTCAGGGCCCAGGCCCCTAGGCTGCTGGGAATTTGCAAATGCGTGAGGTAATTTAATTCTGCTGAAGTCACTTAGTTATTAACCTAGACCAGGTGCCTGGTATCAGACAGTGGGAACTTTCTGAAGGACTTGGCTGTGGGCTTCCTAATAACACGGAACACCTTGTTCTGCAGCAATAATGTGTCCACCTGACTAGTCCCCGATTGTGACCAGGCATTGGAGTTACCAGCATTTGTTGTATTTTAAACAATCCAATACTGAATGTCTTTGTGAGTATGGATTTTTAAAGTACTTCAGAAGACTTGCAAGAAATTCCCAGAGGTATATTTAAGGGGGTAAAACACCTGGGTTGATATTCAAAATTACTTTCAAGAAGTTTTCACTGTGTCCGAGGCCACCAGATTTGACTTCCAGAACAGCAGTCTCCAACCTTTTTGATACCAGGGACTGGATTTATGGGAGCCAATTTTTCCGTAGACTGGGACAGGGGATGGTCTTGAGATGATGATTCAAGCATACCACATTTATTGTGCCCTAAATTTCTATTATTATTATATCGTGATTTTTCTTTTTTTGCTGACAGGGTCTCGCTCTGTAGCCCAAGCTGGCCCTGAACTCACTATGAAACCCACGTGGACTCAAGGCAATCCTCCTGTCTCAGCATCCCAAGTGCTGGGATCACAGGTGTGCACCACCAACGCCCAGCTTATGTGGTGCTGGGGAATCGAACTCAGGTACTAAGCACTTGACTTAGCGCTTGCTAGGCAAGCGCTTTAATTGCTGAGCCGTTCCTCCAGCCCCTGTTATTGGCATATTGTAATATTCAGTGAAATAATAACACAACTCATCACAATGTTCTTCTGCATTTCAGCACCTCCCCAGGGCTTGTCCCGCCTGAGGGCATCAGGCATTGGATTTGCCCAAGGAGCAGGCAGCCCAGACCCCTTACACGTGCAGTTCACCACAGGCTTCAAGCTGCTAGGAGAATCTGGTGCCGCCACTGATCTGACAGGGGGAGGAGCTCGGGCGGCCACGAGAGTGATGGCAGGTGGCTGTAAATACAGATGAAGCTCTGGTGAATGCTGGTGTGATGCTCACCTCTACCTGTGTGGCTTGGCTCTTACTAGGTCAAGGACTTGTGCTTAGTGTATGGGCCAGCGCTGAGACCCGTTCTAGGAGATTCCCCGGTGGGAATACTCTATAACCTGTCAGATGTACCAGAATTGCTGCTGCAGAGGCGGGCGGAGGAGAAAGACGCTCAGGAAGGCCTCCGGGCCAACACGGGCACCGGAACCATGAGCTGCCTGCGACGGAGCGGCGTGGGGAGACCCCTGGAAAAGAGCAGACGCTCTCCACCACCCCGAGGAGCAAGGGCTGGAAGAGAAGGGAAGCGGCACTTTCCTTACCACCTGGGGTAAAGGGCACACGCTGGCGTCTGTTGCAGGGGAAATCACGTCTACACCTGGGGCTGGGCCCCGAGGGAGGCCCGGGCCGGGAAGGCTCACCCTGGCTTCCAGCTGGGGGCCTGGGGCAGAGGGTCGCCCCCCCCCCCCCCGTGACTCCTGCAGGGAAGGCACTCACCACCTGGTAGCCAGAGCACACAGCGGCCATCCAGCGATGTCTGGGAGGGCCACTGTGGAGATGGCTACTCCTGTGGGCATCACTGAATCAATTGTCTAAAGGCCACAAGGTGGGGACAGTCACGCCTCGTGGCCACTGTTCTGTTAGAGGCAACACTCACCTGAGAAGAACTTGTGACGTCCCTCCAGCTGATCCCAGACTGCCCTGGTGCCCAGATGCGGGACACTGGCTAGCGTCTGAGCTCAGGCCTTCACCGACTGCAGCACACGAGCGGCCAGAGACAGGACTCAAACTCTGAGAAGTGTTCTAGGGCTGATTTCCGTCCCAGGTATGAAGCTGTCTCAGGCACCTTCTTGTCTCTGGGACACAACACTTACTACCCAAAACTGAAGGGTTATTTGAGCTCACAGTGCCGGGAGGTCTCATGGGTGGCCTGCAATGGCGGAAGGGCACAGCGGAGCCTAATCTCAGGGATACTATGCATGCCCTCACAACAGGAAGCAGAGTGGGAGTGAAGGGTGGAGCTAGCAAGGGGGAACTTCTTCCGGGTCAAGCCCCAGTGCTCCACCTCCTCAGGGTCAAGCCCCAGTGCTCCACCTCCTCAGGGTCATGTCTCGTGATCCACCCCTCCCAACCAGGCCCGTATCTTAACCGCATGGGAAATTGATGGATTAGCGCCAGGATTGAGTCACCTTCCAAACAGGAGGCTTTTTTTGGACATCCCAGATCCAACCCTAACAGAAGCCACACTCACAGATGGCTTCAGAAAAGAGAGACAGTGGCGTGTGGAAATGCCCCCCAGGTTCCAGGTGACACCCTGGCATCCTGGAGAGGCCGGGCATGGACGTCCCCACGTGTTCCTGGGGGAAGCTGCCCACTGCACATCTGAGCAGGGCCGAGGTAGGTCGCCTGCTGTCCTGAGGTCAGGGCTTGTGGCTCCCTTCAGGTGACCTCTGGCTTTCTTGGCGAGTCACCAGATATACCAGGCTGGAAGCACCCGCCCCGTGCTCGGTGGAAGCCCGGATGCCTGGACTTAGAGTCACCTGTACTGTTCTCGTGTGTCCTCGAGACCAACCCAGTGATGAGCTTGGCCTTCCGCAGCTCCCTTTCCATAAGCACTTGCTGGACATCTACTGTGGGCCTGGCACCAGGAATGGGTGTTTCGCAAGAATCCCGTGCCCCCTAGAGAAGTTCTGGGCACCGGAAGCCCATCAGACAAGAGCAGCAATGCGTGGTCAGTTCGCAGCAAGGTTCACGCCAGGCGGGGCAGGCGGGGCAGGTGGGGCTGCGATGGCCACACCCTGGGTGGGCTGGGGGCAGGTGGGCAGGATGTGGCCTTTGTGGGGATGTAGGGCTCTGTGAGGATCCCAGCAAAGCCCGTTAGGCCAGAGGGAAGGCGAGGGCGATTGTATTGACCTGAAAGAACAAGCAGTAATCTTGAAAACCTCATGTGTCTGAGACCAGGAGCCACTGAGGAACTAGAGGGCCGACACGCGGCATGACGTCACCCGTGGTGTTCGCCGGGGAGGCCATTTCGGCTGAGTTTAGTTCTTTTTCCTTCATCCTTAGTTCCTCTCTTTTGTTTGTCGAGTGTTTCCAGCTTTTACTGCGAAATGTTTGACAGATAAAAGTTGCATGCGTTAAGACACACAAGGTGACGACAGATGGACGCAGACCCCGAGGCCAGCGATGCCCCAGATGACTGCCACCTGTGCCTACCGCTTCCTTCGTCCCTTCCTCTGTTTTCTTCTTGTGCGGTGTCAGTATTTGATACATTTCTTACCGTGCATCTTGATTTACCTTTAAAATTGAAAGAGCTGGGCCTGCGGCCTCCGGGAGGCAGAGAGCAGGGGAGCCAGCCGGGGAGGAGAAGATGCCCTGGCAGGTCACACCCCCGGTGAGCCACCGCCAGGCGGCCCCTGCCTAGCAGCACAGCCACCCGCGGAGCGCATGCATGGGCAGGTCCACAGGGGAGCCCAGGTCACCTTCCGAACACCCTGGGCCCTTAGATCTGAACCGTTAGCACTGGCTCCTCCTGCCTGGCTCTTGCCCACGCAGATTCCAGCCCCCTGAAACTTACAGAGTAGAGCCAGACCCCTCCAGGACCTTTCCTGCGTCTCCCATGGGAGATCTGGCCCTGATGGCAAGAACGTGTCCTCAGCCCATCCCACAGGTGGCGGCCCTGCTCCCCAGACCGTGTCACCGGGCCAGGGACCAAGTGCTGAGTCTCCCAGAGCTGCATTTCCCCACCCTCCCAGGGTGTCCACAAACAGCTAGCTCAGAGCCCTCATCAGCCCCCGCCCCGCACTGTGTCACCCCCTGCAGGGCTGCTGCAAAGACACTGATGGGTAAAACTGCACAAGCTGCCAGGACGCCTGCCCCGCAGGGGAAGGGTGGCGGCTGAGTGTCCTCAGTGAGCCGGGACACGCGGCGAACTCCGCCGGGTCTCGGTTGTGCAGAGTGCGGCTACGCAAGCGCGCACTCCCCGATTGGCGACCAGAAGCCCATGTCCCTGTGACGTACTCAGCTGCCCAGAGCCTCCAAGCTCACCGTGAGGGAAGCGACGGGGTGGTCAGCGACACCTGGCCGCTCTCGTCAGGGACGCTGCTGGGACTTCCAAGGGCTGTCCGCAGTCTCGGGCGTCTGACGGGCACGTTGCGCTCTGGCGCAAGGAGCAGCCACCACAAGGAAAATGACTGACAGGTTTCATCCCAGCGATGACACTCGGGCTTTCAAGGGAGAATTAGAATTCGGGGGAAAGGCTGTTTGCCTTTCTGAGCCCGGTAGCTGGGACTCACCCCAGGAGGTGGGCGGCCGCGCCGACACGTGGGACTTCTTGATGCTGTCCAGCCGCGGTATTTGGGCACTGCATGATTCAGGACACAGGAGCGTTGGAAATGGGAGGCTCCGGAGCGATAGCAAATGCCTTTAAAGTCCACCGAGCCCGGAGTGGAGGTGAGTTCACCTTCTCGAAACGACGTTGTGCGGCCGCTGCGGACAGCAGCTGGCACGACATGTTTAAGAGCTTCACGACAATGTGAAATGAGCCTGTCATCTTCCCGCATTTCCCCGTTTTCAAAAATAGAAACTTTAAATAAAAATATTACTTGATGATAACACAGAATGGCTTTATTGTATGTTTTTTTTAAAATAACTAGTCAAATATTTCAAATATATAAATATTTAAAATATTTTTGTTTTAATTTCTGATTTGGCAGTTTGAAGCACTTTATGGTCCAGAACACAATCTGGGGAGTACTGGGCTATTATTAGATCAAGTAATCTACAAATGCCAACGAGGTCAAGTGGGTTGGTAGTGATGTCTCGCCTTTCCAGATCCCCCATCCTCCTGGGTTCTCTTAAAGAGGTGACGTCCCCGTGACCAGTGTGACTCTTCCTTTCCAGCTGTCTGTCCTTGGTTTCCATATTTTAAAGGTCTGTGATTAGATGGGTATACATTTTCTCCTTTTATGATTTCTTGATAAAATGATTCTTTTATAACTGAGAAATCTCCATCCTCATCTCTGGAAATAATTGCTGGTATAAAAGTCTGCTTACAACTGGCCTATAATCCCAGCACCCTGAGAGGCGGAAGCAGGAGGATCACAAGTTCAAACCCAGTCTGGGCACACTGGTGACTTAGTGAGACCCTGTCTCCAAAAAGGGGGGTGGAGGCTAGGGACGCAGTTCCGTGTGAAGCCCCCCCCCCCCCACGCAAAGAACCCTGCGTTGTCTGATGTGAACTCAGCCAGGGCAGCTTTCCTTGTTTGCCCGGTACGGCGTCTTCCGTGCTTTAACTTTGAACCCTACTGCACATGTGTTTTTGGAGTGTGGTTCTTGTACACAGCACAGAGACGAGGGTTTCAAAAGCAACGCTGATCTGGCAATTTCTACCTTTAATTGGAGTGCTCAGGCGATTTGCACTCAATGTAATTATCTAGACCGTTGGATCGAAGTTACCATCTTGCCGTCAATTATCCATTCGTCCCATCTGTTCTTTCTTCCATTTTTTCTCTTGTTCTAACTTCTCTTGGACTAAGTTTTTTTCTCTCTTTTTTTCCTTTTAATGTTCTTTTATAGTATCCCTGCTGGCTTAGCGGCTATCTCTACTTGGTCGTGGGTTTTATTTTCTATTTTGAGTATTTTCGTTTTATTTATTTTCCTTGCTATGGCTTGGATCTGGAAGGTGCCCCCCCCAAAGCCTCATGCTTCTGATTGCTGCTGTGGATTACCCACGGATTCCATGTGCTGTTGAAAGGTGGGGCCTGACTGGGAGGAGTGGATCGTAGGCGTGGGATAGATTATAGGTCACAGGCCGGTGGTGGGTTAGGGGCATGTTGTACACGGCAGTTGTGAGGCACAGGACTGGGCATGTGGCCTGGAAGGGATGGACCACTGAGGCTCAACCCAGAAGGGGTGGAGCCCAGACGGGGCTGATCGCCGGGACAGCATCTGCAAGGGCACAGCCTCTTCCACTCTGCGTCCTTCCCTGGGCTTTCCGTCTACAGATGCCACCAGGAGCCTCTGCCAGGGGCTTCCCCCACTGCTGGCCGCCCGTGAGTGGACCGTGTGAGACCTTCTCCAACTGTGAGCTAAAATAAGCTTTTCCCCCGGATGTTGGGTGTTCTGTCCCCGCGGTGAGTAAGTACCGAAGACATTGCTTGAGGCCACACAATGTGAGTTAGAGAACCCAGCCCAGAGCGTCTTTAAACACTGGGAAGTCACACGGTGCAAAGTGGAAGGCCCTTCCCCAGCTACCTTGTTTTTGTCCACTTGGCCTTGATGACGTGCCCGCGACCCACTACCCGCGTTCCACTTCGTACGGTCAGGCAAAATGGCAAAGGACCCTTCCTCCTTGTCCAGGTGTTGGCTATTTCGGGCCTTCCTTTGTCTTCTGGACCGGTCCAGCTTTCCCCGCCTGTCGTTTATCTCTGCCTACACAACTGTCCCTAACGCACTTTTTGGTGGAAGCTTTCTGGTGACGATTATCTTCCCCCCCCTCAAAAAAAAAGAAATGTTTTTGCTTTCATAGTTGAGGTTGTGGGTGGGGAAAAGAGCATTCTAGGTTGACATGACCCTTGTGGCTCCATTGTCCTTCAGTTCGCATAACTTTGGGGGGAAGTCTGTAAAATTTGTAATTTCGATTCCCTGCTGCTTCATGTGGTTTCACGCGCGTGTGTGTGTGTGTGTGTGAGAATTCTTTTGTATTGTATCTTGGTGTGTTTTCTCTGTACTATCTTCCTTGGAACTTCTTAGATCTATGGATTTATCATTTTCACCCAACTTGGAATAATTTAGCTGCTGTTCAAATACTTCTACCTGTTCAATTTTCTGGGACTTCTGTACAATGTTAGGCTGCTTGATGTTGTCCGTAAGCTTTTGTTCTACTTTTTAAAAATAGTTTTCATCCTTGTGCACTTCATCCTGGCTAGTTTCTGTCACTGTGTCCCCCAGGTCAGTGAACGTGTGTTCTCCAATGTCTGATCTGCCGCTACTCCCACCCAATCTGACATTTTATTTTTTATATCTAGGCGTTTTATTTAATTTTTAAAAACTTTTTATATTTCATTTCTCATTGTATTTCTGTCTCCCTTTGAATCCTTGAAAATATTTATACCCAGAGCTTTAAAGGCCTCGTCTGCTGGTTCCACAACCTCTGTGCCTCTTCCTGATGCCTGGATTTCTATGCACGTGGTCTCCTGTCCTGTCTTTCACATACCTGGTGAGTTTTCCTCATGGGGTATGTGGGAACCATGCACTGGGGGTGCTGGGCACATGGCAGCCTCATCCTGGAGGTGCTGGTGTACATGAGGGCCATGCACTAGGGGTGCTGGCGTTGACTGTGGGCCTTGGAAGGTTTCTGGGCTGTTTTTAGCAAGGAGCTGAGGTGCCTGCAGATCAGCTTGCTTCCACTGAGATTTGGGTTTACGCTTCTATTTTCTGTGGCAAGTTGTGAGTAAACTTACATCTAGGGCGAGCTGGGCCTTGCTGCTTGGGTGGAGCTCTCCACTGCAGGCCTAAGAGTCACATCAACCTCCTGTGTGGGTCTGTGCTCACCATTCAGATGCTGGCTTCATGGCTGGCAATTTTTCCATTCTGTGTGGGATTTATATGGTTTGGGGTCCAGCAATGCCCCCAGGGGATCCTGGTGAGGGTTTCTGGAGGATTGTTCTTAAGTTGACGATGTGATCAAAATATATGGTGAAGGTAAGAACCTTTTTAAAAATTAGAGCAACAGGCCCGTCACCACTCACTGCCGTCTGAATTGTCCCCGCACTCCACACACACGCACCCCACGGTTCTTGCTTCCTGGAGCAGCTCTGCAGCCCTCTTTCCTGAGTGGCCTCAGTTGCACTGTTGTGGCTGCCGTGAGGCCCGAGTCCATTCAAAGCTTTGACCTTTCAGGGCCGTTTTGAAGGTGCCCGGTACCAGACTCAGTGACCAAGGCGGAGGCGGCACGCTGCCGGGTTTCCGTGAGCCTGGCTGTCTGCTGGCTGGTGCTCGGCAGCAGCGTTCACTGTGTTTATTATCACTATTATTGCACCTTGAGAAGGCGCTCAGGAGGGAGGACTTGCAGAACTGCTTCAGAAAGCAGCACGAACGATGGGGAGGCTGAGAGGGCGACTCGCGTGGCATGTCTTTCCCTCGAAGGCAGTGTTTTGCTCTGAATACTCACCACGAGTCTTGATGACTCCTTTCTTCTTTCTTCTTTCTCTCCACCTTCCTACCCGTCTTGGATTTTCCCGATTACAAATTCTCGCTCCCGAACGTGAGACACGAGCACTGTGCTTAGCCCCCTCGCCCCAGCAGGACGGGCCCCGGACGGGAGCCGGCTCCAGCACAGGCTCCCTCTGCTCGGTCCTCCCTCAGGGGTCTCTGTTACCCCTATCCTGGAACTTTAGCTTGTATATTTTATTCAGTTTTCCAGCCAAAAAACAAAACAAAACAACAACAAAAACAAAAACCCCTCAGTCAGGTCTGTTGTAGTTTAGACCTTGAAAATCCCCGAAAAGCATCATGTGTTTGGAAGTTTGGAAGGTAAGTCAGTTACGGAAGGTTATCCATTGATTTCCTGTGCTCATTTTTTTTTTTTTTTTTTTTTTTTTTGAGACAGTCTCACTCTGTAGCCCAGGCAGGTCCTGACCTCACTATGGAGCCCAGGCTGGCCTTGGACTCAGGCAATCCTCCTGCCTCAGCCTCTCAAGTGCTAAGATTGTAGGCATATGCCACCACACCCAGCTTTGTGTGGTGCTGGGGAATAGAACTCAGAGCCTTGCAACTGCAAGGCAAGCACTTTAACCACTGTTAAAAGGTGAGGCTCAGCGGGGAAGGGCCGAATCGCTGGGGCTTGACCCGGCAAAGGTGGCTCGCGGGGACAGGACCGGGGTGGGACACGCTGGCTCCGCCCTGGCTCTTGCGCTCAGCCTCCTGTCTGCATGGGCCCGTCCTCCTTTCTCCACCTGGGCCTCTGCCAGACCCTCCTTCATTGCTGGCAGCCCATGAGCGGCCCTCTGAGCTACAATGAGCCCCTTCTCCCCCAGGGGGACACATCGTGTCTAGCAGTAAACAAGTGACTCAGGTGACAAGGTCCCGGTTGCTCCTTCATGGCAAGAAACGAAATCCCAGACACCCATGTAATACCCGGAGCAGCAACCTCGTCCCAGACACACAGGTGGGACGGCGTCGAATAAAATGTGAGCGAAGCTTTTCTTAACTGAGTCATTCTTTCGATAAAAAATTCCACGCCTTTGTGTCTTGTGACATTCGACTGCACACATGGAACTTTACAATTCATGGAAGGATCTATTCCTGAAAATTTCCTCTGATTAAAATTTAAGATAGATTAAAATGTATTCACAAGAAGCACAGAATTAGATTGACTGTGCGTACAAGTGTGGCTTTAGATGCTTTGAAACAAGTCACACTTTCAGCAGCGTTTAAGTAAGGGGGGTCTCAAAGGAATGGGGGGACGGGGGGCGTTGGTGGAACTAGAGAAATGGGGTCAAGAGACGTTCCTTGTTTCTATAGATGGCCACAAGGAATTTGACCAAACTGCCCCAGGAAAAGAAAATCTACTCTTGGTTGGTTTGTGCACCTGCGTTCTTGGAGTGGAGGCTGGGTGGGGCCTCTGCCCTGAGCGCTATTCCCGGCCCTTTCCCTAGTCTCGGTTTTGAGACGGGGTCTCACGGAGTCACAGAATTGCCCAGGCTGGACACGCCACACCCTTGTGCCTGATTCTCACGTGGTGTCCTATCCACGGTGAAGTCAAAATAATCACGGAGCGCCGTCTCTTCGCTGGTTTTTAAAAAATTCACGCAGTGGCTGTCTCCTCCCAGACAAAGCGAACAGCGGAAGCCTCGCTGGCATCTCCTGGAGCAGCCAAGCCAGCTTCCTTTGGGAACAGCCGGTCGCCCGGTTCCCACCGGGCTGGGCCCTCAGAGCACAGAAAGCTGCGTCCATCCCAGCAGAACTTACAACGATATATTTAATACGGTCAATTGAGGCTGGAATTGGTGGCACACAGCCGTCATCCCAGCGCTCTGGGAGGCTGAGGCAGGAGTATGGCCAGTCTGAGCCCAGCCCGGGCCAGACCCTTCCTCAAAATCAAAAATAAAAGTGGGCTGCGGCTGCTGGTCGGTGTGAAGACCTCCTGGCTTGATTCCCCCGTGCCCTCTCCCGCCTCCCCCACACCCCACGTCCTGCACGAAAGCCACGCTGCGTCCCTCCGTCACAGACTCGGCGCTCGGCAGCTGCCCGGCATTTCCCTAGACATGCTTGGCACGGAAGGGGGCTGCGGTGAGGTGGCAGGGGCCCTCAGCCACCCGCTCCTCCGTGGCCGCCCGGGCAGTCTGGCTGTGCAGGCAACACCGCGCTCGGCTTCTGTGCTGTGGTTATCTTTTTCTTTCCCTGCCCCCCAGTTCACCGTTTGCAGAAGGAACACCCGCTCGTGCCCATTTCACGGCGCTGAATCATTTATCACCACATTCCACGGTGCTCCCTCCCTGTCCCGGTTCTGCAATTCCAGAAACAATCTGCTCAGAGTTGTAACCCCAGCAGTCAGCTGCCCACGGCCCCAGCCTGGCCCCACCCTCGGGTCCTCACCAGGGAGGGGCCGGCTGGGAGGAGTCCTGCCCAGGTCTGATCCTGCCCAGGCCTTGTCCCCAACCCCACTGAGACCCCATGGGGGGGGGGGGGTGGCACCGGCTAACCAGGGAGCCCTAAGGCGGGGTCCAGGGGTTCTGCTAACCACATCCCGTGTCCACCTGCGGATCCTGGGCTCTCTGTGTCCCTGGAATGAGGACAGCCCGGTCCCGCCTGCCTCCTGAGGCCCACTGGGGCTCTGCCCAGGGCTTCCCATACACCTGTCAAAGGCAGAAGGCCTGTGCGGGGACTGCCTTGTCCAGAGGCGGGTTGGTCTTATCACAAGCTCATCTCTGCCCCTGGCAGGGAGACCTGCCCTCCTGCCCTCTGTCCCAGCCCATCCTCAGGGTCCCAGGCTGGTGTCCACACCGGCACACTGAGCTCTGGACCTGCTGTCACAGCTCCCACTGGGCTTTACCGGCTCCCTGGTCCCCTTTGGGGTATAGTCAGCAAGAGACTTCACATCTCAGCTTCTGTTCGCAGCTCTGCGGCTTGGGAGTGCCACCCACAGCCCTGCTGGGCCCCTTGGGGGCGCCGGGAGCCAGAGGCCGTGGGCTCCCAACCCCAGGCGACCCGGCCTCCTCCCCATCTACCCGGGAGCGCTTTCTCTTTCTCTTTCTGGTTTGTGGAAATGGGGATTGCCCAGGGTGGTCTTGAACTCCTGGGCTCCAGCAATCCTCCTACCCCAGCCTTCAGGTAGCTGGGACAACAGGCGTGTGTCTACAGCCGGTGACAGCTCTTTGCACTAAATTCTCCTTGTTCAAACAACTGCCGAGTCCCATGTCCTCAGGGGACCCTACCTGGACATGGGGCGCAGCAGCGGCCAAGCGGGAGGACGGTGGCGACTCGCAAGGCGCGTGCTGGACAGGTGAGGGTCAGAGCCCGGCCTGTGAGGGACTGTCTGTCTGTGTCTATCCAAGTAATTACTCAATTCTTGGATGTTTTGACAAGTAACTGTCGAAAGCTCGGTGGACAGATGGACAGACAGACATCTACCCCGGTGGAGGCCCTGGTGCGTGTGCTTCTCTCCTCTCTCCGTCTCACCGAGGGAATGGAGCCCAAGGCCGACACCCCCGCCAGCCAGGGGCGCCGCCTCCCGGCCCTGGAGCTCCCCAGCCCCGCGCCGCCTTCCTCCCCAGGCCCCTCAGCTTGGCTGCCGCCGCTGCCACCAGCATCTCCAAGAAGACGCCGTCTCTGGAAAAGCACATGCACATCACTAGGCCACCAAACACCACGCTCCTGGCTCTGCAGGCTGCGCCTGGGTCTGTTCTCCAGGCGTGCGCCCTGTGGGTGCAGGGATTGGACACCACCTCCCCAAGACCCTCGGTTAGCACCCGGACCACGCACACCTGGCCTCTGTGCCCCTGGGTCAGCACCCTGGGAGGCTGAGACAGGAGAATCAAAAGTTCAAGCTCAGCCTGGGCAACTTAGTGACTTAGTTGAGGCCTTGTTACAAAATCAAAAATCAAAACTAGACTGAGGATGTGGGTGCTCCGTGCAAAGGCCCTGGGCTCAGTCCCAGGGCTACAGGAAAAATGGAAAGATCAGCTTCCTCCTCGTTGACCCCTGACCCTTGCACCCTGGCTATCAAGCAGGAGGCTGGTTCCTTCCCGTCAGGTTCCCCCTGCGCACATCCAGAGAGGCTCAGATGACTGCCTGGATAAAATGGTTTTGGAGGAAGGGGCTGACATAGGTAGGGCGCTGAGCCCAGCGTTGTCCAACCTGATGTCCCTACTGGGGAAGTGGAGAAACAGAGGCACCCAAGCAGAAATGACCTGGCCAGCTTGTCCTCGGTCCCTGGAAGGGGCAGCCGGGCTGAGCTGGGGCGGCTGGGCTGGAAGGGTCCCCACCCCCCATGACCGTGACCCCACGGCCAACAGCCCCCACCCTGCGTCCTGCAGTCAGCACACGCTCACCGCGGAGGGCCCACGCTGGAGCCCCGCAGCCCCAGCCAGGACCCCTCTCCGCAGAAAGAAACACGGCACTGCCAACCGGCTGCTGCAGATGTGTGATCTCCGCATCCCAGAGGCTGAGGCAGGAGGGTCCCAAGTCCAATGTAGCCACTTGGCCAAACCTCGTCTCAAAAATCAAAAATGGGAGGGGGGTGCAGCTCAGTATGAGGGCCCGGGCCCAGTCCCCGGTACCAGAGAGAGAGAGAGAGAGAGAGAGAGAGAGAGAGAGAGAGAGAGAGCTGGGTCGCCGCCAAGCTGCGGGCTGTGGCAGCCGCAGCCGCGCCAGGAGGTAATGGCCCGGCCGGGCATGGGGGCCGGACGCAGCCCTCGCACCGGAGTCCATTTTCCCTTACTGCTGGCTCAGCTCCGTAGCACATTAATAAGAAAACAGCAAAGTGATGTTTTCCAAAAAGTCGCCGGGAATCGATAGTGCACTCAGCCCATCCGGCCGTGGCTGGCGGGGAGACAGGGTCTCCACCTGTCCCCTTCCCAGCAGGCGGAGCCAGGAGGGCAGAGCCCCGGGGCAGGTGGGGGCCGAGACCCTGTGGGCAGGGCCAGCCCAGACCCCGCAGACGCCGGACTCCAGCCCCTGCCACCAGCCTGGCTCCTGGCGGCTGGATGCTAAGGCTCTGGGCTGGAAAGACTCAAATCTGAATCCTCCTGCCTCAGCCTCCCAAAATGCTGAGACCACAGGCCTGGGCCACCACCCCAGCTTGCAGATGGGTCTTGTACGCAAAGGACTGGCCCCGTGAGGCCCTCCCTCAGGGCCAGAACGAGGCTGTCCTTACGGGAACTATGTGGGTTTGGGATGCGCTCTGTCATCCCAGCACTCCAGGAGGCTGAGGCAGGAGGATTACCGGCTGGAGCCCAGCTGGGCAACTTAGTGACTTAGTGAGACCCTGTCTCAAATCAAAAGTCAACATGGACCTCGGATGTAGCTCGGGGTGAAGGCCCTGGGCTCAGCCTCTAGCTGCAGGGGAAGGGGAGAAGAACTCCGTGGGCCTGTCAGGCTCCCCTGGACACCCACTGTGCTGGCCCTTCCCACCTGGGACCTCGGAGCCCAGCTGTCCTCAGCAAGCCTTGTAGCCTCGCGTCCAGGGCGGCCCGGGCCAAGGGCTTCCCTTGGAATTCTTAACTCATTATGTTGGGGATGAGGAAATCAAGCGCCCCACGGCTCGGAGCTGGCGAGCCGCAAAGCTCAGGCTTCCCCTCCCCGGACCCCAGCAACGCCAGGCTTAAGTGGTGGGGATGGCAAAAAGCAGGGTCCCGTGAGTAAGGTGCGGTACAGACCCTTGTTCCACTCAGGCTGAGGCAGGGCAAGCTCACGGGGGAGCCAGGTAGGACCTGGCCTTTACCATCCCCTCGGCTGGCACGAGTTGTCCCCCTGGGACCGCCCGCCTCCCAGCGCCCTGGGCCGCTAGCAGCCGAGCAACACCCTGCCTCAGCACAGGAACAGTAAATAAACGGACGTCCTGGGTCCAGTCTCCTGTGCCAGGGACCCACGGCCTGGGCGGCGGTGTGGAGACCCTCCGCGCCCCTCGGGAATTTGGGCTTTAATGAAGCCGCCTGGAATGGCCCCTAGTCGGCCACTGGGGAGCTCCAGCGTGCGTTAGCGGGAAACAGCCCCCCACACGCAGCTTATCGAAAGGTCCATTCAAAACCACACGGTGTGGCTCTGCGCCCTGCGAATTCTGACAAACCCAGCTTCCCTCTGCGTCGCGCCACGCCTAGCTGGCACGACCCTCCCCGGCTGGCACGGTCGGCTCCACCTGAGGGAAGCGGCTTCCAGCTCGGATCCTGAAGCCCCTGCGGCAAGGGCCGTGCGTGGGCAGCGCCAGGCATCCTGGAAGCCCCCCAAGGCCACCAGCCCAGGGGAGCCGTCACCATGGCAGCACTGGGGGGCCTTCAGGGAGCTGCTCAGCACCTAGTGCTCCCTTCCCCCAGCACAACCCACCCCGTGGCCCGTCCTGCTCCCACTGCGTCCCCAGGCCTGGGTGGGCACAGTGAGGGAGTCACAGGACCCAGGTCTCCACCGCCATCTGCTCAGGGCCAGCTAGACTGGAAGGGGCATCACTCTGAGCCAGGGCCGCGCGCTGGTCTCTGCGTCACACCCGCTGAGGCCCTGCTCTGGGTCCCAACAGAGGGGTGAACGCCGCCGGGCGGCCCAGCAGGAGCTGCTTTCCTTTTCTTTTCTATTCTGTTCTTCCTTTCTCTTTCTTTCTTCCTTCCTTCCTTCCTTTCTTTCTTCTTTCTTTCTTTCTGTTCTGCTGGAGATTGAACCCCAGGGCCTTTGCAGTAAGCTACATTCCCAGGGCTTTTCTATTTTTATTTTTATTATCATTATTTTGAGACAAGGTCCCCCGAGCTGCTAAGTTGCCCAGGCTGAAATCAAACTTGAGATCCTCCTGTCTCAGCCTCCCAAGTGCCAGGATGACAGGCCTGCCCCATGGACCCAGCTGTTGCTATTTGAGCCAGAGGCACAGCCAAGAGTTTGGACTGCTTTGGGCCCCCAGGAAAGCTGTGAGCAGTGGCAGGGGGCGCCCTCAGGCCCGGGGTTCCCGGGGTCCTGGCGTGGCCATCCGTCTCCCTGTCCCGCAGCAGGCAGGGCCAGCACGCCCGGCCAAGTCCATTTGCAGAGGCGGGGCTGCGGGTGCCCTGTGGCGGCTTCCTGCATTAGGGCTGGGCATGCTTCCAGGCCTGGCTACCGGCTCTGCCTGGGCGGGCAGCAGGCGGGGGCTGGGCCCGGCGTCGTGTTGGCAATCCCAGTGCGTCTCAGGGAGGAGGAGCTCCATCGCCCTCAGCCTCCGGCCTTCTGGGCCCAGAGCCTGCCACCAGGCAGAGACACCTGCTTGCTGATGGCGCCCTAGCCGCTCTCCCGTCTCTGGGACACAAGGCCAACACCTGCCACTCCAAGGAGCCGAGGTCTCTTCAGCTCGCCGCTTCCAAGCTCCCGGTGCATGCCCGGTCAGCCATGGCGCGAGGGCCCTTCGGGGAGGGGACGTCTCCCAGCCCGGTGGCCCGGGAGCAGAGATGGGGGAGAAGCTGGGACAGGAATGTGCCTTCCTGGTCCCATTTCCAGTGACCCTCCTCCACCCTGGCCTGGCCTCCAGGCAGCACAAGAAACCACCCAGGGATGAGTCTGCCCAGGAGCCCAAGAAGCAGGACCCAGCACCTTCCACCCATGGGAGACAATTTAGATCTAGACCGCAGGAGAGGAGGAGGGGCAGAACCCCAGAGCGAAGTGGCGCCCCCTACTGTGACGTCTTTCCCTGCCGGCGTCTCCGGCTCGTGGTGTGGTCTTGGGAGGACTTCCCTGCGGCTGTTCTCTGGGCTCTGGTCCCGGTAGGCTGCACTGGAGGGCTGGCCATCCCTGAAGATCCCCAGAGCAACCCAAGGACCGCAGACCTGTTCCCTGGTCTGGGGGAAAGTGTTGGTCATGTCACACAAAAAGAAAACTGCTTGACACTCGGGAGGCTGAGGCAGGGGGATCGCCATGAGTTCCAGGCCGGCTGCGGCTCCACAGAGAGTTTGGGACCAGTCTGGGCTACAGACTGAGACCCTGCCTCATAAATAAATAAATAAACTTTTGAGACAGAGTCTTATTCTGCAGTCGAGGCTGGTTCTGAAGTCACTATGTAGCCCAGGCCAGCCCCAAACATAGCAATTGTCCTGTCCCAGCCTCCCTATGGCTAGGATTACAGGTGGACACCACCATATCTGGCTAATGTGGTGCTGGGGAATCAAACCCAGGGCCTTGAGCTTGCTAGGCAAGTGCTTTAACCGCTAAGCTGTTCCTCCAGCCCTTAAATAAAATTTTAAAAGAAAACTGTTTGAAGTGCATTTGGAGATAACAGTTGCACAACTTCACGGCACCTCTACATGAGCCTCACTGGGCCCCCCTGGGGGACCAGCCAGGTGGAGCCGGAGGCCCCCAAGGACAGCAGAGGCCAGGCCAGGGGGCACCTGCTTACAGGAAGAGAGAGATGTCAATGAGACAGGACCAGCCAGGCGACTGAGAGCTGAGGGATAGCCGGACGCCGCCGGCCCTGGGCTGGAGGAGTCGGAGGAGGGCGCTTGTAGATTTGGGTTCTGTCGCCATCAGGCAGAACGTGGAAGAGAGGTGGTAGGCCAGAAGGAAGAAGGGGCTGTACCCGCAGAGGACGCACGGCCACGGCCGGAGACAGCAGCTGGAGCAGGGACGGCGGGGATAGACCCCCACGACGGCGGGGAGAGACTCCCGTGTCCCCTGGGCTCGCTTCCTCCGCTCTCTCCCTGGAGCCCGCAGTGGCCTGCGACTCAGCCCTCCATGGAGCAGAGGGGCCTGAGGGAAAGGGCAGCGCGGGGATGGGAGGGCTGACAGACAAGCGGCCCGGACCGCTGCTTATGGGGAAACATTGTCCAGCAGGACTAACAGGCCAGGAGAGAACCGGGTGCTCACGCAGCCTGGGGGGCGGAAGCTGTGGGTGCTGGCAGTGCGTACATCCTGTCTGCCTGGGGCACCAGAGCAGGAGAGTCCAGCCTGCCACCTGCCAGTCTGTTGACTTTTTCTCCTTTTTGAGACAGGGTGTCGCTCTGCAGCCCAGGCTGGTCCTGAACTCACTGTGGAGCCCAGGCTGGCCTTGGACTCATGGCAGTCCTCCTGGCTCAGCCTCCCCACTGCGGGGGTTGCAGGCGTGCGTTCCCGCATGGTGCTGGGAATGAACTTGAATACTTAGCACTTGATTTAGCCCTTGCTGGGCAAGCACTTTAATGGCCAAGCCATCCCTCCAACCCTGTCATTGTGTGTGTGTGTGTGTGTGTGAAGATAAACTGTCTTGGGCCACTCACAAATTACGTAACTATTGTAGCTTAGATCTGGACTGTCCCCCAAAAACCTCAGGCATTTGGGTGTTGTGGGTTATCTATGGATCCACGTGCTGTTTGGAGATGGGGTCCGGCTCTGGAGGATTACGGGCGTGTGGAGGACAGGCATGTGGAGATTATAGACTCCAGGCCTGCGGGTTGGATGATCGGCGTGTGGATTGGACTGCGGGTGTACGGTGGGGGCCTGAACCTGGAAGGGGCAGAGCATGGAGCGGGCCTCAGAGGGGGCGCGCCGCTGGGACGGGCCCTGGGTGGACACCCGCGGCTTCCTTCCTGCCTTCTGGGACTTGACCTGGCTTCCTGCTCGCGATGCCATGAGGAGCCGCCCCCACCTCCACCCGCCTCCGTCCTGGGCTTCCACTGCTGCCGGCTGCCCACGGATGGACTCGCACCTGCTGAAACTGGGAGCTGAAATAAACTTTTCCTCCCCTGCCTTTGTGGGTGTCAGGTGCTGACTTACAGCAAGAAGAACTATCATAGAGCAGCTAATGTGTGTGAGGACCTAAGTTGCCTTCTTTTTTTGTTGTTGTTGATTCTGGGATCAAGCCCCGGACCTTGACTCTTAGCTGCCTTCCCAGCTCATTTTTAATTTTGATTCTGAGGCAAGTTCTCTGTAAGTTGTTAAGTTGCCCAGGGTGAATTCCAACTTGAGATCCTCCTGCCTCAGCCACCCAGACTGCTAATTTATAGGCCGCTCCTCCAGACCCAGCGGAAGCATCCAGGAAGGAAGCAGGTTCTTAGGAGGCAGAAGGTGAGGTCCACTCGGAAGACCACGCAGGCCCGCCTTTCCTGAGTCTGAGCCTGGCACTGGGTCATGCCACCCTGGGAGCAGGGCTGCACCAGTGCCGCCAAGTGCCTTGAGGAATTGCCGCAGGCATGCCAGCGGCGCGGGGCCTTAGAGCAGCCCCCACTGTCTCTGCCCACGTGTGCCGGCTGGCCGTGGCTTGGCTGACCTCAGCAGGACCCCCAGAGCTGGAAGGATGGGGTCGAGGCTGAAACCAGGGCACCCCGCAGGGCTTTGAGCAGGCCCAGGTGTGAGCTGAAGGCTTTGGGGACAGAGAGGGGAGACTCAGAGAAGCAGCAGAAACGGGGGACGTGCACCTGTCACCCCCAGCTTCCACTCAGGGTCTTCCGTCCTCTTGCCACTGTCACAGCAAGTCATGTGGCCAAGGCCAACGTCAAGGGTGGCAGATCTGCCTGTAGGGAAGTTCGCACTCTGGGAGGCTGAGGCAGGAGGATCCCAAGCTGAAGTCGGCCTGGACAGCTTAGCAACTTAACAAGACCCTGCCTCAAATCAAAACTAAGAAAGGGCTGGAGACAAAGAAAGAAGAGAGAGATCCCACCAGGGGGAGAGAAGGCGCCAGCAGACGCCAGAAGTGCCGCGGCCAGCAGGGGCTTTCTGTGGCTGCGGTGGCGCTGAGGAGTAGCCAGCCGTCCGCGTGCCTGGTCTGGGCTCAAGCCGCAGCTCTGCTGCTTCTGCATGAAACGACCTCGCCCGGAAGATGGGGACGCTCAGTACAGATCTCCCAGGGCTGTGCGGCCAGACCCAAGGCCATAGCCAGGCGCCTGGGATGCACCTCACAGGCGCTGCTGCTTTGCGGCGGGCAAGTGCCTTCCGGGGACAGAGTGCACAGCAAGCTGGGGGAGAACCTTCCGGGGGTAACCTCTGCCCGTGACTCCAAAGGCCGGGGCCCCTCTGCCTGGAGCCCTTCCCTGAGCTGGCAGGCAGAAAGCCCGCAGGCTGGCAGTGGGCGACACTGCAGAGGTGACAGCTGGCTCGGGGAGGGGTGGTGCAGCACGGGTGGGCGTGGGAGGAGTTCCCTCTCCCGGGGAGACAGCAGTGCACCCCACTTCCCCTGCAGCCCCAGCTCCCAAAGGCCCCAGTTCGGTGAGCAGCCCAGGCAGCCGTGCGAAGGCTGGGCACCACCACTCTGCCACCCCAGGGGCCACGCACACGTGGGTGCTTAAAAGAAGGGCACACGTTGGTCTTTTTCTCTTCTGGCTCTGAGGCACATGACTTGGGGGCCTCCACACGGTGCTACTTTCCCAGCTTATTTTTTTATTTTGCGATAAGTTGTTGCCAAGATGCTAAGTTGCCCAAGCTGGGCTCAAACCTGCAATCTTCCTGCCTCAGCCTCCCATAGTGCTGGGTGACAGGCCTGCCAAAATTGAGTCCTGAGCCGCTGAAAGACAACAGAAGCCAGAGTGAGATGGGATTCAGTCCCCTGGCCACAGGGGGCTTGGGTCGGGGTGGAGAGCAGGGTGTGGGGTCGGGGTCGCTAGGGACACAGGGGTCCGTGAGGGGCCTCGGGCGCAGGCCACCCCTGCTGCGTACCAGACACATTTCCAGCCAAGTGCACGCTGGGCAAAGGGGCCCTGCCATGCGGGTCCCCGGCTATGGGCCAGATGACAGCTGCAGTGCCTTCCTCCCTGGCGCCCTGAGGTCTGCGCTCGGCCTGGCGGGTCCTGCCTTACTCTCTGCAGCCACAGGTCCCCAACCTTTTGCCTCCCCAGACAGCATTCCTGAAAGATGATGTCTCCAGCACCCAGGAAGCGGCTGGCATTGGGGAGACTCAAGGACGTGACATTTATTAAATCACCACCTCCGCCCCACCTCAGGCCACCAGCATCGGCTTCTCACGAGGATTGTGCTGCCCAGGTCCCTCGAGGGTTTCCCATGGTCGCAGCGTGGGAAGAGCTCACGCCCCAGGAGAATCGACCGCAGCTGCTGACCTGAGAGGAGGTGCAGCCCAAGAGGTCAGGGGAGCTGCGGCCCACTTCCTGCCGTGGGCACCGTTCCTGCCAAGCCCACAGTCTGAGAGGGGGACTTCAGCGGCAGCCGGGCCGCGCCTTGCTCTGCAGTGACCACCACGGCCAGCGACCTGCCGTTAGCCAGGCTCAGGAGCTGTCCTCTTCCATGCACGGTGGAGGGTTGGAGTGGAGGGGGCTCAAGGAGCAAGGGATGTGTCAAACCAATGCCACCAGGGCCAGGGTGGCCTCAGGCCTGTCCCTGCTCTGCGAGCCTCCGTGCTGGGCCACCGTAGCACCCTGGAGGTCGGGGTCCCCCTAGGCGTCCCCAGGATGCAGCTGTGTGCAGGAGCAGTTGTTAGGCAGCAGGTGACAGCAGCGCTCTCCAGGGAGCTGCTCCAGAGGCGGGGGTTAACTGTGGCAGCCGGAGCGGGCGGGGGCTCACTCCCACAGCTGGACCCAAGGCAGGTGCCCATTCCACCTGCCTCCAGGGCTCTGTGCATTGCCAATGCAGGGGTCAGTGGCCTGGGAGCTGCTGGCCTCGGGGGCTACTCGGGGGCCATAGAAATGGCAAGCCAGGCAGCCCTGGGGGCGCAGACCTGTTACCCCGGCTCTCCAGGGGGCTGAGTCAGGAGGGTGGTAAGTTTGCACTCATCTGGGCAACTTAGTGACTTAGAGAAATGCTGAGGCAAGATCAAAGTAAAAATGGGTTGGGGTGTGGCTCAGGGCAAAGGACCTGGGCTTTTATATGTGAGTCAGAGAGAGAGAGAGAGAGAGAGAGAGAGAGAAAGAGAGAGAGAGAGAGAAAGAGAGAGAGAGAAGAAAAGGGAAACGGAAGGCAGAGCCCTGCCTCCAGCTTTGTTGTGGCTGGCTACGGCTTTGTTGCCGAGCCCTGTGTTTCCGGCAGCCAGGCTCAGACAGCAGCAGCAGCCAGGTTTTTGCAAGAATCTGCCTCCCTCCTTCTAGTCTCTGCGCTGCAGGTGCAGCGCTGAGCTGTGGCTCCCCCTCCCACCCCAGGGCGCACACGCACACACATGCACACGCACACACGCGCATGCAGCTCCATCCTCCAATCCCAGCACTCCAGCTACAGCCCTGCTGCCTCTTTAAGGTGAGTTGGCATTTCTCCGTGGGGATCCATTTTTGCGTGCTTTGAGGGCTCACTGGCAGAGGGACGGCTCCTCGCCTGAGTCCTGAGGTCCCTCGGCGACTCGCTCTGACTCAGCCCTGCTATGGGCCGTGGGCAGGTACCCCGGGGGCCTGCCCCCTGCCTTGGAAAGCCACCCTGGGTTTCCCCTCACCTGTCACCTGCGAGGCTCTGGGACATTTCAAATATTTTACAATATTTTTGTTACAATAAGAATCCTGTAATCCCAGTACTTTGGGAGGCTGAGTCTGGAGGGTTCACAAGTTCAAGCCTAACCTGGTCAACTTAGCAAGATCCTGTCTCAAAGTCAAAAAGAAAAGAAATTTAAAAAAAGAGGGAGAGTGCTGGGCTGGGGATGTAGCTGATTATGAAGACCCGCCACAAAAACAAACAACTTGAAGCACATTCTCAGCAGAAGAAAAATTTAAAAAAAACCAATGCCAGTGAGCAAACACAAAGATGGTTTGGACCTGGAAGGTCCCCAGAGCCTCCTGTGTTTGGAAATGGTGAATTCCATGTGCTGTAAACAGGTGGACATGGTTGGAAGGGCAGGATCCCTGGGATGCAACCCGGAAGGGGTGGAGGAACACTGGGACGTGACCCGGAAGGGGTGGAGGAACACTGAGGTATGACGGGAGGGCGCAGGCTGGCTCTGCCCTTCCTCTGCTTCCTGTAGTGCTGTGTGATTGGCTCTCTCTCGCTCAGCCCCCACTGGGGTTTCTCCCATTGCCAGCTGCCCGTGAGGACTGGGACCCCCTGAGACTGGGAGCTCGTAGAAACCTTCCGCCTTCGAGTTGTGGGTGTCCAGTACTGTGTCCCAGCCACAAGGGAATCTTAGGCGAGTAGCACCGTGCCAGACTGGCCCAGGGTCCCCCGGGCTCGGGCTCCGGTGTGTGCCGTGGGCCAGGAGCCTTCTGGGTACAACTGACAGGAGTTCTGCGGAAGCCCCTCCCTGGAGGCTGGACCAGACCCCCACGCCGCAAAGCTGCGCGAAGGAAGGACCTCGCGCTCCGGCTGGGACTGCGTTTGGTGATGAATCGCAGTGGGCCATCTGGGCGGCCCGATCCGACGTGACTGGTGCCTCTGTGCGCGCGTGCATGCGACACTGGGCACAGAACCGAGGATCTTCACGCGGAGCGTCATCCTCAGCCGTGTTTTGCTCAGATTTTGAGACGGGGTCTGGCTAAGCCTCCGCGCCGGCCAGGCTGGGCTCAGACGTGCACACCTCCTGACTCAGCCTCCGAGAGTGCATCCTTGAGCCTGTGCCACCAGGTCCAGCACGACTGGGTGTCCTTAGACGAGACAAGGGCACGGACGTGTCCAGAGGAAGGGGCAGGGGAGGAAATGGCTGCCTCCCGGCCGCTCGGGGGGCCACTCGGGACCGGCCCTTCCCACGCCGCAGCTCGGCCTTCAGCCTCCGGAGCTGCCGCGGAAGCCTTTCTCTCCTCGGTGCTGGTGCCCACAGCCCTGGCCCAGCAATCAGCCCCCAGACCAGCTGCTCCAGCGGGGAACTGGCTCGAAGGAATGTTCAGCTGCAGAACCAGCTGGGATGCAGTGTGGCCGTGGGGACAGTGGGCCCGAGGAACAAGAAAGCCAGCAGAGCTCTTCTGTGTCTCCTGCCACTTCTGCCCCGTGGCCTGGCTTTCTGGAGATGGAGGGCAGGAAGCAGCCCCCGGATGCCACCCAGCTGTCTCCGAGGAGGGCCGGGCCTGCTGTTCCTCTGCCAGCCGCCAGCTCCCAGAGGGGATCCCGACCTGTCACACGAAGGTCATGGCACACTGGTCCAACAGGGACACACAGCTGAGCAGGGGGCTGAGCGTCAGCTCTGTGTGAACACAGGGACCCCCTCTGGGGTGGTAGAGTGTAGGAGTCTCTCTGAATCCAGTGTGGTGTGGTCTGTGAGGGGAGCTAGCAGGCCCTAGGAGTTTTCCTGGGGCAACACTCGCATCCCCAAGGCACTGGACATCTTCCCATATCTGCCCACTGTGGTGGCACCTCACCCCCCTGGGGTGTCCCCTCCCTGGTCCTAGGGAACAGCCATGGGTTCCTTCTGCTTTGTTGGCAATGGAGCCCAAGAGGGTGGTAGTTGTGGGCCCTTGGCTCACTCCAGGAGGGAAGGGGGGCAGTCCCTTGGCTCCAGGGCAAAGGCCTGGTCACGCCCTGGGGAACTGTGCAAGACTGGACTTCTTGGGGACCCACAGCAACTCCACGTGGAGTTCACAATGCCCAGGAGGCCCTGTGAAGGCTTGTAGTATTCGAGGTTTTTGTTTCGCTTTGGTGATGCCGGGGATGGAACCCGAGGCCTTGTGCCAGCTGGTGAAGGGCTCTGCCACTGAGCTACACCCCAGCCTTGTTCTTTGCAGAGGCCCCAGTCCCTGGGTGACGGAGTGGTACTGCTGCTTGGCTTTGGAAGGACCAGGCCACCAGCCCAGACAGCCTAGAACAGGGGTAAAGCAGGCGCCAAGCCCCGCCTCCTGTCAGATGCTCCTCTCAGGTTCTAATGCCACTGCTGAGTGACGGAAGGTGGAGCTTCACGGGGCAGGGTGGGGAGGGGGGCTCCTGCTACTTGCAGCCACTTCAAACCTGTCCAACAACCTGCTGCCCATCAAGTACACCTGCCCTCTCGGGAGAGTGGCTTCAACCCAGCCCGTCTCTGGTGTTAGAAAGGCTGCAGACCACAGCTTTACAGCACTTAAGTGTTAGAAGAGGAAACAGGGAATTTCTTTCTTTCCGTTCCAGGGATCAAGTCCAGGGCCATTGCCCTAAGCTACATCCTCAGCCCTATGCTGCCCAGGCTGGACTGGAGCTTGGAATCCTACTGCCTCAGCCTCCTGTGATGTTGGGACCACAGGTGCGTGCCACTAGGCCCAGCCAAGGCCCCAGGAATGTCAGGAACTGTTCCAGCCAGTGCCGAGGGGCAGGGCCGTCATCACCACATCCGTCCTGCTGCAGGAGTCACCCCAGCCGGGCAGCTGAGGAGCTGGGCTGACAGCGGGCTGCAGCCAGAGGGAGCACTGCATGGGGGGCAGGTGGACGCAGGCACCAGAACCCTCTGCAGGCAAAACAGAGAGCGTGTTCCAGCACGATTTTGAAAAATCACCTTGGCAAACTGGCCCACGGGCGCCCTGCCTGCGTTATAAATAGAGTTTTCTTAGGACACGGCGAGCCCATCCATCCTGCAGCACTCTGCCGCCTGACCACGCCGCCTGCCAGGGAGTGACCCTCCCACAGCTCCTGCTGGCGCCCCTGCGCCAGTCAGGGATCTCCAGAGACAGGACCGTGGGGACAGGAGCGGGGGCAGAGGTGTGAGGAGACGGAGGTTAAGGAGTTGGCTACACGAGGATGGACTTTGTGAGGACGCAGTCTGCAGGGGCCTGGCAGGCCGGGTGCAGAAGAGCTGCGGTTCAAATCCAAGGGCAGCCCTCCGGCAGAATGCCCCTTTCTCCAGGAAGGTGGGCTTTTTCCTGTGTTCTTACATTGACTAGGTGTCCCCCCGGCCCGCTGATTGAACAAGACCCCACATAAAGTAGTCTGCTTTACCCAGATTCAACTGTACCCGAAGTCTCTTGACTTAAACATTCATGTCATAGAAAAAGATCTCCACAGGATCATTTAGAATAGTATTTGACAACATACCTAGGTACAGGGGCCCAGCCACACCAACACGGAACATTAACCCTCCCGGGGCCTTCGGGTCTCACTGGATCCCTAAGCCACTGTTTTCTCTTCTACATTCCCCCACCCCAACCCGGGAAGAGGAGGAAAGAAGAAACAACGCATCCCCAAGACCTGTATATACTCACGGATTCTGTGGCCTTGTACTTTCCCCACGACAGATGTTAATGTTTGTTGTTTGATGAGGTAGAAATCAACCTGGCTACTCTTCGTGGCCTCTAGTTCTTTATTTTATTTATTTATTTGCCAAAAGTTAGTAGAACTTTGTGAGGAAACATTGGTTACTTTTCAAAGCACAAAGGAGCTTAAATACAAATATCAGAAAAGTAGTCCTTTTAAGAAAATGTTCCTTCTTTCTGCCCCCAGTGCAAGCCTTTAAATCAGCCACCATCCCACAAGCCTTGAGGGAACTTCCCAGAAGAAGGATTGGAAGCCGGGGACATTTTTCTTTGTAAGAGGCAGGAATTATTCCTTTTGCAATTTTTTTCCCTCTAAATCTTAATCCTACTAATAATGACTTAATATATCAGATTAAGACACTAATGAATCCTGTCTGAACAAGTTGATGTTATCACGTGTAATTTTAAATTTTAATTATTTTGTTTTTTTTTTAAATTACAACAGAGCTCATTCCTCTCTAGCAATTGTGTATCTTTTTCGAGAAGACAGTCCAGCTCGTGGGGGACGCCGGGGCACTGCCACCCCTGCCCGTCCCCTGTGTGCCAGCTGCTGCGTTTTCCTGGGCCTGAGCTTCTCTCTTAGGGCCTGTGATGCCCCAATTCCCACCTGCCTTCCGTCTTGACATCCACATCCGCCTTCTACCGCTCGCCTGGTCCTCCTGAGCCTGGGTTTAAAAGGGCGTCCCCATGCCCTCACCCCACCACTTACCCCGCCTGAGCTGGGCACTGGCTGGCGACATTTTCGGTCCCGGGCTACACGTGTATGGAAGTGATCAGAAAACACCCTGCAAGTGTATTTTTTAAAAGTATACGTAAGTGTACAAGATACACAGCCACGGATGCCCCCAACTCCTTCCCTTCGCCTCGTCCCACGGCTCGGCACGCTCACCCCGACCGTCCCCGCCACGTTCCAGAGCAGTTCTGCGAGACTCCCTCCTGACAGGTGATGTCTGCGCAATGTCCCGCGTTGATTCAGAGCATCCACCTTTCAGGGTCATTTTGACTTTGGAAAAGAGCCGGAAGTCACAAGGTTCCAGATCTGGTGACCAAGGGGGGTGAGGACGCCTGGCCGTGTTTCTGTGGGCCTGGCTTTCCGTGGGATGGAGCTTAGCAGCGGCATTCACTGTATTTTTGATCATGCCTGTGTAGACACTCAGGAAGGGACTTCCAGAACCACCTCAGAAAGTGGCAGGAACAATGGGATAAGTGTGTCAGAACTGAGAGGGGGGATGGCGGGGGGTGGTTATAAATCAAATGCACAATATGTGCACATATAAAAAGCATGTGCCGAATTGTATTTTTTCATCATGCCCGGACAAACTCCTGAGAGTGGGCCGGGTGGCGTTCTCCTGGGCGCTCGCCTCCCCCTCGCCCCCACAGGCCCGGCACTCGCAGGTAGGTGCAGGAGAACCTGCGCAGGGCCAGGCACTCTTAAGGTGCCAGGCCCTGTGGGTCCTGGACTGGGCAGGCTCGTCAGGTAGGAAAAAAGGGTGCCTCGTGCAGGTAGGACCGAGAGAGCACGGACGGCCCGAAGGCCGGGATGGTGTCTGGGACGGGAGGACTCCCGAGGCTGTGACTCGAGCAGGAGGACATGCACCTCCCGGCGCTGCACGGGACGAGGCTGGGGACTTGGAGACAGACTCGGGGAGAGAGAAGCCAAAGCGAGGTGCTGAGGTCCTCAGGAAAGAGAGGGAGGGCCTGGAGGCTGGTGGCAGGGGCCACTGGGAGGAGACGGGGCAGAGCTGGTGGCTGATCTCAGGAGCCCAGCCCAGCGTCCTCCAGCTGCAGCCCAGGTCATGCCCCAGGTGACAGGCAGGGGGCGGCTACTCCACGGAGATGATTTACTCAACTTAAGGCCAGGATATGCAGTTGGGCCCGTGGGGCAGGGCGGCCACCCCAGCCCTCTGGGCACCGAGGCAGGAGGATCCCAAGTTCTTTCACACTGAAGTATTTTGGATTTTGGTCCAGCCCTATTTCTTCTACCAAATGTAAACAGAATTAAAAAGCGAAGGCTAGGCCCGGAGGCCTGGCACACCCGGCCTCCACCAGGCTGAGCCCTAGGTGCAGCCGGGGTTCACGGGGGACTCTGTGGCCCTCTGGTACTTCTGCACTTCTCGCAGACGAGGCACCGTGACGTGGGCATGGCATGTGGCCTCCGTGTCCCCCAAAGGAGCCAGGAGAGGCAGCCCAGGACCCCAAGGCATTTCCTCCCTGGGTGGGACGTGAGGGGGACCCCTGCAACCACCAGAGGACAAGGGGCCTCAGGATGAACAGGCTCTCCACCACCACACCTCGGTGCTTCTGTGACGTCTGTCCCCAGATGTCCCACAGTCACGGTGAGCCAGGGGCCCACACAGGGGCTCTTCCGGAAGCATGACAGCTCAGCCAGGCACCTGTTTGTCCCCGTCCTTCTGCAAAGCAAGAGCATGCTGGGCCCGGTGGCACAGGCCTCTCGTCCCGGCACTCTGGGAGGCTGAGGCAGGATGGTTACAAGTTCTGAGCGATTTAGCAACACCCTGTCTCAATAGCAAAACAAAACACCGGGCTGGGGATATAGCTCAGTGTGAAGGCCCCAGGCTCGGTTCCCAGGGCACCAGATGTGACCACAGGAGCCACCAACACCCGGCAGCCTCCCTTCGCCGCCCAGGTCCCCTGCTCTGGCTCGAGGTCCCCAGAAGCCCTGGACCTTCCCGCAGGTGGAGCGGGACAGCCCCTGTGCACAGAGCGCCTGGCTGGTGGCAGACGGCCTGGACTAGCCTGGCAGGGATGGCACGGGGCTTGGCAGGAGTGGGCTGCTGCGTGGCACGCAGCCGTGGCGGAGGGGGAGGGCAGCCCTTAGGGAGAGCGCGCGACCCTGCGGGCCCTTCCGTGCTCCTGAACTCACCCAGCCCCACTTTAATTTGGCCTCCAGCCTTGTCCTTGAGTGTGAGGACAGCCAGCCAGGCTCTGGCTCCGGGAAGACGCCGTCAACGAGCCACGGGGCTGCTCCAGGGCTGGCTGCGTGGCCTGTCCACACTCACTGTGAACTTAGCCGGAGTGCTGCAGGATGTGTGCTTGTGTGTGTACACATGTGTGAGTGTGCATGCACGGTGTTGCGAGCTCAGGCTCTCAGCCTACACGGACCCGGGTCTGAGGCCAGCTGCGTCTCATGCCGGCTGGCGCAAGTCCTGAACCCTCCTGAGGCTCGGCCCATCGTCACGTGGGAATCAAGTATGAGGCGTGAGTAGAAAACACGGTGAATGTTCAAATTTTCTCAAAGTCCCGTGTGAGCACGAGTCCCCCGGCCCTCCCTCTCTCTCGCTGGGTCCTCTTCCCCGAGGGTCCTTGGTGGCACCGCCGTGGCGGCCTGTGCCATGCCACCAGCCCAGAGTCTTTCAGGCTGCCACATTTTTAAACTTAACACCCCCTCCTGTTTCACGCAGTGCTCTGGGGGGGCCAGCAGCCCTCACCCCATCACTGCAGCGGTGGAAGGTGCCCCGGTTCGTGTCCCCAGAGGGGGAAGCACCAAGGACCCGGCTCACCTGTGCCCGGGCTGGGGGCACTCAGCTGCCCCACACTCTCAGGCTCCTTCCTTCAGAGCCTCCACTCACCCCCATTTCAGGCATGCCTTGTTTTCAGTTCCTGGGGTTTTCTCAGTGTTTGTACCAAAAAAGGGGGGCTTCCTGGGAGCGGCACCCCCTCTGGGCTCCTGACAGCCATTGGGTTCCCCTCCTTCACTCCAGTCGTGCACTCCCCGTTTCCTCTGGTGAGCCCTGGTGATCTCCTCTCTCTGTCCTAGAACGCAGATGCAACTGCTACCCTCATATATGGGGGGTCGTGGGGCTGTGGGAGGGGCGGGGGCTCCCTGCTCCCCACCTGGCTGCGATGTGAGCCCCTGAAGCCCCTGCCCTGGTCGCCATGGGTGCAGAGCCAGAAGGTGGGGCTCAAGGGTAGGAGCCACCCTACACTCTTTTCATTATCTGCTACTGGCGTGCTCTTCCACCGAGACTCCTGGGGGGCTCCTGCCCCGTAGGGGTTCCCCAAGGGGCACAGCTGGTGAGGGATGGGAGGGTGGGGCTGCCCCTGGGCCGGGCAGGCACCGGGAGGGTGAGAGGGAATGCCTTGGTCCAGCGTTTCCCTCACTGCTCTGGGCTGCCTGTTGGAATCCGGTGCTTGGACCCTCTCTCCCTGGATCATTAAGGTGTACCCCCTTGGAGAGGGGCTCAGAACCTGCATTTTGCCCGGGCCACTCAGTGACGCCGTTTTGAGGTCAAAAACTTAAAAATAGACTGGATTGTAGCTCAGTTCTCAGCCTCTAGGCTTGACCCCAGTGCCACCAAAAAGAAAAAAATTGCATTTTTGTACTACTCCCCAGTGGTTCCAATGTGCAGCTAGGCTCTGGACCGGGGATACAGACCAGAATGTTACCAACTGGACAGCACACGTAACTACCAGAGGGTGACCTGAAGTGCAGATTTTGACCCAGCAGACACTGGGGGTGAATGTGAATGTCTGCCACTCCCCCCCCCCCCCCACAGCAAGTTGGAATTCACCCCCAGTGTTATGGGATTAGCAGGAGGGCCCAGGAGGGCGTCAGATCATGACGAATGGGACTGTGCCCTTGTGAAACAGGTGGGGGTCCTTTGTCCCTTCCATCACACAGGGACACCACGAGAAGCCAGTGCCCCCCTGAGATGCCAAGTATGTCCGCAGCCCTGGCCGTGGGCCCCCCGACTGCCAGCGCGGTGGGCAGCTTGTTCTCGTTTCTAAGTTGCCGGGCAAAGGCGTGTCGTGCAACCTCCCTAACAGCCTGTGACACTGGTCTCTCCAGCGTCCCATGACGGGGATGTGCTTGTACCTGACCTGGAGCTGGTATGAGGTTCTTGGCCTGGAAGGCGACATCCAGGCTGGTCCAGCACAGGTGTGAATTTCAAATTGACGGTTAACCAATTTTCCATATTACTAAGAAAATTTCATGCGTTGCATAAAGAGACATAAATTCTACCCCAGAGCTCTTTCTTCGAGAACATGGAAGGAGAATACTCATGGGCCAAGGCTTGTGTGCTTTTGGAAAGCAGAGATATTACTGAGGATTTCACGAGAGAGGCGGGCGGGGGTGGCAGTGGCCTCTACCTCCCCACGTCACGTCAGGTTTGTTAGCAGCCAGGGGCTACCAGAGGTCAGCTCGGGGTCCACCTGTGCCCACCCGTGTCTGGGCAGGTCATGGAGGCGCGGCATTGGGTGCTGTGGCTGGCCCCTGCCCGGCCCCTGCCCGGCCCTGTCCTCTCTGGCCTGGTCCCCTGTCCCGCCTCCTGTCCACTGTGAACTAAGCAGCATCCACTCAGCTGCTTGGCTCGTCCAGCCCCTTAACCCTTTTCTGGAGCGCCCCATCTCTGCCCTCAGTCACAAAGTATAACCTCTGCCCTCCAAGCACCTGCCTTGATGTCCCAAGCTCCCACGGACATGGCTGGTGCTGGCAAGGAATTTTGATAAATATTCCTACTTCATTAGATCAAGAACAAAACTCTAGGTTTGCAGAAAGAACAGTTTTTGTGCATTTCCATATCACAAGAGATGCATTCTCCGCACATTCCAAGGGGGTCTAAGCAAGGAACTTCTGGGGCAATAGCAAGATTTTTTAAAAAATGATTCTGGGGAGGGCGCCCAGGGCCTTCAGACTGCACTACATCCCCAGCCCGTGCTTGGATTTTGATTTTGTGACAGGGTCTCACTAAGTTGCCCTGGCTGGGCTCCAACTTGTGATCCTCCTGCCTCAGCAGGGATGCTAGGTCTCGGCTCCTGGGCCAGCTTTTAACATGACCTCTTGCCCCCCCCACACACCCTGCCAGCCTCTCCTGTTCCTCCTGCTGTGCCCCACCCGTGGACGCGGATATCACACAGCCGAGAGAAAGACGAGTTCAAGGAGGAATCGGTGTTATTTTGCAAACCCGGTTTAATAATTCACCGAAGAGGATTGTTAGCGACATGGTTTGCCCACAGAAAGGGAGCAAGCAGCCCCCGAAGAGGCGCCTGCGCCTCCGGCTGCAGGGCTGGGAGTGGGGCAGGCTGGGGGCGCAGGAGCACATCTCGGGTTCGCTGGGGACATCGGCCCGGCCGGGCAGATGCCACCGCCAGTCTCCGCGAGGAGAGGAGGGCCGGCCCCACCCGGAGGAGTCACCGGTGCATCGCCGCAGAAGGACCCGCCTGGGGGTCGTGCCCGCCCCGCCCCCGCCCCCGGGTCTCGGCGGCGGCCTGGCCGCGGGTCCCCGCGCGCACGCGAGGCTGCGGGAGCGTCCCGACACCGGTCGCCGCCGGCTTTAAATACGTGTCGCTCCAACTTGCCGATGGGGGAGGGGGGGGGACACGGGAGACGAAAGCCGGGAATGAATGGAAGGCCCTGGCCGCCCGGGGTGACAGGCGCCCCGCGGGGTTCCGGGCCTGAGGGCGGGGCCCTCGCTGGGATCCGCAGGCGCCCCGCGCCGCCCTCGGCCCCGCTGCCCGCCTCCCACGACCGCGCTCCGCCGGAGAGTCGCCTTTCTCCCAGCTGTGCCCGCCCGGTGTCCCCGCGTCCTCTAGCCTGGCGGGCGGCGGCGGAAACGGGACCCCGCGGGAGGTCTCGGGCACTCGCCAGCGCCGGAAGTCTGTGGAAACTTGCCCGCTGCGTCCCCATCGTCACCCCCAGGTGTCTGGCGTTGTGTAATTCCCAGGAGGGCGCGGCGTGCTTGTTAATGAGGGACACCCGCACGACGGCGTGGGGACCAAGCCCAGCTCTCTGCGGGACAGTGGGACGGGTCCCCTCCCCGGGGTGGCGTCCCAGGGGACCAGTCGCCACATGCCACGAATCGGTGCCCGGGGGAAATCGGGCAGCAGCCAAAACGTAGCCACGGAGGGCCGGGGTGAGACGCGGGGCAGGCCGCGCGGGGGACGCGGCCCGGCCGGTGGGGTCCGCCTGGCATGTGATGACGGGAAACGCCTGTGCTAATCACTAAGCCAGAAATATCATAAAATGTCTGTCGTGGTAATGTCCGCATTTCCTTTAATAGATGAATTTAAACGCACACGCCCGCAGGAAGAGTGGAGATTCCTCAACAGATCCGGCGGGAGAGGAGGCCGAGGTCCCAGGGCGTCCTAGCGCCACCTGCGCGTCCCCCGGCGTCGCCCTAACGCGTCGCTTACCGTCGCGGCGGTAATGAATTAATCAGAAGCAAAGAATCCGTGCCAGCACAGGTCACAGTACGGGTGCCGGTAGGACGATGAGCGGAGGCTGCGCTGGGGAGGCGCGGGGGGTGGCCGGGGTGGCCGGGGTGGGGGTGGGGCCTCCCCGCTTCGCCAGCGCCTCGCAGGTGTAGAAATAAAAAGTCGACATTAAGGCTCCGGACCCTGGCCGGGTGCCCGGGCGTCACCCTCCTTCCGCTGTCGCCGGGCGGGGGCGCCCGACCTTCCCGGGACGCTGGGCCGAAAGACGGACGGCCGCGCGCCCAGGAGCAGGTGGGAACCAGGCGCGCGCGCCCTCGTCGCCCCGCGCGCGCCCCCGTTCCGCGCGCAACCCGATGCGCGTGCGCGTGGGCCCCTCGAGCACGTGCGCCGCGCCCCCGCCCGCCCCGCTGCCTTCCGGGTTTGGTGCTGGACTGGGGCGGGAGCGCAGAGCGAGGAGAAACCGCTTAGCTGCGGGGGTACGAGGTCCTTGCGCGGTCCGCTGCCCCCACAGCCGTCCTGTCCCCAGAGCGTCCGCGCGGCCGGTGCCCGATACCGGAGACGCTGGAAATACGGCTGGTCAGCGGGAAAGAAGAAAGGACAGAATGGGAAAGCCCAGGGCGAGGGGGGACAGAGTCACCCCCTGCGTCGCCGCGAGAGGCCCCTTTCCGCGCGGAGACCCCGGGCCGCCCGCCTAGGCGCGGGAAGCGGGTGCCGGGACCGGCTGCCTGGAAGGACGCCTGGCACACGGAAGGCGACTTGAGGACCGGGGGACCCTCGGTTCCTGCCGCCTCCGGGCGCGGCCCGCCCCAGGTGCCATGTCTCCGTCAGGGCGGACCGGGCCGCGAGGCCACCTTGGGAAAGAGGGTTAGACAACACTTGACGTGAGAAGAGTGACGATCGGCTTTGTGTTTCACGATAGAAGCATTATTAGGTGCAAGAAGTCACAAAAATGGCTGTAGGCCCAGGACCGCGCCCGCCATGGGCAGCTCCCAGCTCTGCCAAATCCAGGCGCCTTCCCGTTGCTCTTCTGTGCAGGCCGGAGCGCACACCAAGGCCCAGAAGCTAAAGCTGTCTGGGGATTTCAGTTTTCATGATGACAGATCATGAAAATACAGACAAGGGTAAAATCCACGGACAAGAGTGTTAAAAGCCCCCCGGGAGCCTGAGGCAGGAAGAGCCGGAGGATCATGGGTTTGAGCCCAGCCTGGGCAGCAGAGTGAGGCTTTAGAAATCAAAATCAAAATTAAAAGTCAGGCTGGGGTGTAGCTCAGCGAGAAGGCCCTTCGGCTGACCCCCAAGACCACCACCAAAAAAAAAAAAAGTTAAAAAGCCTGTGGAGCATTTGGCAGCCGTGATTCCGTTGGAAATCACTTCCTGTCCATCCCTCCCAGTATCCTCTACTGCCTTACCCTGCACCGTGGACTCCTGCAGATAACAGTCCCTCTAGGAGCGGGTGTGAGCCCACCCGCCTCTGGCAGGACTTTTACTGGCATTCCCGTGTTCCCAGCAGGGCAGTAGAACAGGCCTCCCTTTGGCATAACGGCCTCAGTAATTATGTCAGCAGAGAGCTGGCACCAGGGCCCCAGGGCCTGCTAATCTCCGCTTGGGCCGGCTTTGCTGCCTCCCAGGCACCGTCCAGCAGTCGGCAGCCCCGGCCTGCCCTGCGGCCAGCCCCTCCTCAACCAGCCCGGGGCCCAGCCCACCCCTTCCTGCCTGCCAAGGACACACCTTGAGGTTCCGGAAGAATGACACAGCACAATTCGCCTAGTGCTCGATTGTCTGGCCAGCAAGTGAGAGATTTTCCACACCCGCCTCCCCAGGCCCCCCGGCCCTCCTGGTCAGCTCTCCAAGAGGAAAGAATAGGGAAGAAAATAGGACTGTATAAGGACACGGTGGTTACTGCATTGAGAACTTACCTATGCCCCAGCCTTTGCATTTAAAATACACACACACACACACACACACACACACACACACACACACGCATGTGTGCACACGCCGCAGTGTTGTGCTATTGATTTCATATGTTGTTAGGAGGTGGGTCCTGGTGGGGAGGGGCAGATCACTGAGGTGTGGTGGGTCACCGAGGAGAGGTGGGTCACCGAGCTGGGGCCTGCTAGGGTACACTGTGGCCCCAGCTTCTCCCCACCGCGGCCTGGGTCTTGCAGTGCCGTGAGCGGCTGCTCTCCATCAGACGCTACTAGCCATTGCCACCACCCACAAGATGGACTCTTAAAACTGTGGGCTAACATAATCCTTTCCGTCCCTAAGTGTGGGTGTCAGGTATGAAAAAGTAAGCCACACACGCACAGCTTGCCTCCCGTGATCCCTAAAACCCCGCCGGCAGCTCATTGCTGGCAAGTTGCGGCTCCGGCCAGGCTGGGGTCAGACTTTAACGTGTGTTGTGTTGCCAGCGAATCCGGTGACAGGGCTATAACCGAGCAACACAGTATCACACAGGAGAAGCACCACTTTTAGAGGGCCACTTAGGAGTGCTGTATTAGCCAGTGACTGACGGCTCCTGCCCCAAGTGGGATGGGGCGGGGCTTAAAGGGGGAGAAGCACAGAGATGGGAAGGGTTACAAAAACATAAGGGGAGGGGTGAAGAATAATTTAAAAATTTTACTTTACAATAAAAATAATCGCAAGAATGAGGGGTGATCTGAATTTCAACCGATGCCCTGCGCCTGCTTCTGGGGGATTTTCCGTAGCAGCCTGGAGGCAGGGTATCAGTGGAGAGTGAGTCACAGGGTCACCGAGGCAGCCACGCAGACAGGGCTGGGAGGACATGGGGAGGTCTGAACTGGCCGCGGGGCTCTCGTCACTTCAACCGGAGGTGGCACCTGCTTCTCTCACATCCAGGAGGAGTGGCGAACACTGGCTGGGCTCCAAGGCACGAAATCTGACCGTCACTTCAGAGCTAGATATTACATAGTTCAGAGGCCAAACAGTATTCCAGGGAAGTCACTGAGAGTGACAGGCAGGCTGCCACAGCCCAGGAAATCACTGTAAAAACAAAAACCAGCCCCAGGCCTGATTCTTCTGTGACTTTTAGTCTCCCAGGCTTGCGGTGCAATTCCTGAGATCCTGGCCAGGAATTTCCCCTCGTGCCCCACGTGCCCAGCCCACGGCTAGGTAAGCTGGCCGTCCGTGTTTGTGCTCTCAGCCCACCAGCCCTCACCCGAGCGTCACCCTGTGGGTCAGGCTTCTGTGTCCCTTACCGGCTGTGCCAGGTGTGTGTCCGCATCCCGGGGAGAGCCAGCTATGGAAGGCGGCTCACCTCCCTCCCCGAGGACTTGCAGCAGCTGCATATGGAAACGCCTCAGCCATCATAGAAGCACTTGACTTCTAAGAAGACCAGGTACGTCCGGCACATCGTTCTGAGATTCCAAGCCAACATCAGGTGCCCCAGGTCTCGGGCCTATACTGAGACTGTCAGGCGGCAGCGGAGGGAAGGGTGTGTGGCGGCCAACCACCCACAGCATGAGCCAGCCGGGAAGCTGAGTGGACGGCCTGGTCTTCCACGGTGCCCTTCGAGGGCATGTTCCTCTCCACAGCCCAGAGCCCTTCAAAGGCCTCGAAGGTTCCCCCACCTCACAGTAGTGAGCCTTCAACACACCTCGAGACAGCCCTCCCCCAGACCGTAGCAAGTCCCTCGACTAATGTGAGGGGTCAGCCTTTATCCACAACTTTGATCAGCGTACGTAGTAGGCGCAGGCCTGGGGACTGAGGGTAAACATGCTGTCCGACCTAATTTTACGTATGATCTTAAGACTAGGTGGTGCACAGGGAAGACAGAATTTGGGATGGAGACCATCTTTCGCGTTAAAGAACACGAGAGAGGTGACCTTGAGGACTGGACTTGTCACCAGTCCCCAGGAAAGCAGAGGCCATCTCAAAATACAAGCTGTGATCAATATATACAGAGAATGACCAAATTTTTAAATGTATTACAGTAAAACACACACTGCCGTGAGTCCCCTCAAAATCTCTCCCTGCGCCAGGCCCCGAGCACTGCCACCCTGTCTTTGCCACTCTCTGAAGCAGTTCTGGAAACGGTCCCGCCCGAGTTGTCTGTACAAGGTGTGGCCAAAACCACAGTGAACACTGCTGCTGAGCACCAACCAGCAGAATAGCTGGCTCATAAAAATGTGACGCTGCGTCCTCGCCTGCCTTCCTCACTGCACCTGGCGCCAGGTGACTTCTGGCTTTTCCCCAAAGTCAAAATGACCATGAGAAGCCCATGTTTTTGAACCAATCCAGGACATGGAGGCAGCCAGGACAGTGTCAATAAAGACACCAGAGCTGCTTCAGAAGGTTGCAAGAATGACGGGTTACGTGTGTTCAAAGATGGGGGAGGGATTTTGAGGGAAATTTATGGCAATGTATCTCTTCCAGTGACAATTCTTTAACAATTATACGTTCATGGTGGTGTTTTTGAACGCACCTCATACCAGGTCAAGTCCCTCGCCCATGCTGCAGGGCACAGCACACAGCTTATCACGACACTTAAACTGTGCTGTGTTCAGTTACCAAAACAATGCATGTGTGCTATGGAAATTCAAACCTTGTAGAAATAACAGCAAAAGGTGACAGTGGCCTTTTCCCATTTTCAGGACAACAGCTGGGAAAAGTTCAGATCAAAGGAGCCAGGGCTTTTGCCCTAACATTTTGGAAGAAGGACAATTCGCAAGGAATGTGGCCCAAAGGCATCTGAGAACACAGAAATCCGAGGCTCTCAGCTCCCAGCTCACAGGCTCCTTCCCTGTGGGTGACAGGTCCACACCCTTTTCCTTGGCTTCTGCTCTCTGTGTGGCCCAAGCCTAGGGCGGGTAGGATTTGTGTGCTATTGCCCAGGTATTATGGTTTAAAGCTAAAATGTCCCCTGAAGTCTCCTGTGCGTGGAAGGGCACGGGTTCATGGGATGCTATGCTCATCAGCAGATTCCGGATGGGTTAGTTCATGGCCGCCTGTGCTGTCAGGAGGCGGGGTCTGGGGGGAGGTGGTCACTGCGGTGTGACCTGGAAGGCTCTGTTCTTGTCCCCGCTCCCCCCTCTCTCTGCTTGCTGGCGGCCCTGGGGTGAGCAGCTATCCTCCATCAGGCTCTTCCATCTGACTCTTCTGCCTTGAAGCTGGCTGGATTAGAGTAATTTCAAAGGGCAGAATTTACGGAAATTATAACAAAAGGAATTTATTTGAAAGGCTTACAAATCCGAGGATAGAGATAGTCCAAGATGGCGGCCTGTACGTGTGAGAGCTGGAGTGTCCAATGGCTGCTCAGCCACGAAGTATTACTCCTGCCTGGGACTGCAGGACCGTCAGTGAGGGTCTGCTGCGGGTCTCAGTTGTTCAAAGAACAATGGCAAAGAGGCTGAAGATTGGCAACTAAATACCAGCAACGGGCAGACAGGGGCTAGTTGAGCCTGGAGCGAATCTGTGATGAAGATCTGTGCATGTAGAAAGTCAGAGTCCGTAGACAATTGCAAAGGTGAGAGCTTTCCCAGAGGAAGAAGCTGTGACAATCTTTCTTCTTCCTTCCTTTTATACAGTTGGAATTCCCAGCTGGCCCGCCCACATCTGGGTGGCTGCTCTTCCCTCATTGGCTGGCCCACAAATCACACTTTCATCCAGGCTGGTTCTCAATTCCCAATCTAGGCGTGGTTTCCAAACCCTAATCCAGGCGTGTTTCGATTGCCTCAAGCTGATATAATCTCTCCAACTGTCACACTGGCCAACCGTGGACTAAGCCCACTGAAACTATGAACCAAACTAAACTGTTTTCCCTTTAAGTTGCAAGTGTCAGGTACTGTGTCCCAGTGAGAGAGAAATAAAACACCAGGAGTCAGTGATGGGAAGATCACTGCACCCTCGTCAGAGGCATCACAGGTCCTGATCAGAGGCCAGATGTGTTCACCCAGTGCCTGACACAGTCAAGCCTTAGCGACACTGATGTCCTCATGTGAAATGGGCACACGAAATTGGTGCTATGCACCCTTCGGGCAGTGGTGTGGGGCCTCCCATCTTCGGGCACCAAGGAGACGGCTGGGCTGAGGGGCCCTGGTCTTGGGTGAGGCCCTGGAACAGGCCTGGGCTTGCTGGAATTCTGGAGGCCTGGAAGGTGGGAAATGAACTCCCAGCTGCAGGAAGCCACAGAGTCACTGGCCTTCGTGGAAACAGCTAAACCAGGAAGCCAGGGCCCACAGCCAAGAGCGCAGCGTGGAGACGCTTTCTCAGTCCCGCGAGAAGCATCCCCGCCTGCTACCCCTGGGAGCCCTTCTGTGGAGCTGCAGCGTGGGATCCCGCACCCACAGGGTGCTGCTGCTCCCCGCCTTGCTCTCCACCTTCTGCTCCCCCCTCCTCTGCCATGGAGAGGGGAGTTGTGGCTCCACCGGGGAAGACAGGAGCAGGGATTCTGGGTAAAACCAGGCAGCCCCTGCCTTCTCCCATCTGCACTTCCGTAAGAATCCCGCCTCCACGTCTCCAGTTACACTTCCCACTTCTCTTCTTTGCAGTGCTGTGCAAACAGCAAGACCGAGAAAAGAAAAGATGAAAAGAAACACACCCAGCACTGACTGGCTTTTAAATTTCAAAACAATTGTCTCTCTCCTGAGGTGGTTGGCTTAGGCCGCCATCATGCATGCATCACCGCCATCATGCATGCATCACCGTTGCCCCAGGGCCTTCTAAGCACCGGGAATGTCCTCCTCACAGGTGGAAGGCTAGGGAGTCCAAGGTTAAAGCCAGAGCTTGTAATGCAGCTGTGCCTGGTGGTGGTGCAGTCTGTCATCCCAGAACTCAAGGAGGTCGAGGCAGGAGGATCTCAATTTAGAACTCAACCTGGGCAACTTAGTGACTATATTGGTTAGGCTCGTGGGGGAAATAGAATTATTAAAATTATATGAATATTTATATATGATTCTATTAGTGCCACTTACAGGTCTGGAGAAGAGGCCAACATGGCTCCTGCATGTGTGAGACCTGGAGGGTCCAGTGGCTGCTCAGTTTTGAGACAAAAGGACACTTGTCTGAGGCTGCAGGACAGCTGGTGTGAGTCTCTGCTGCGCCTGTGCTGGTGTGAGTCTGTGGTGGAGGAGACCTGAGGGCTGGGGTGGATCTGCACGGAGATCAGTGAAGTGAACACGGAAGCAAATCAATGTCTAGCGACCACGGTGAAGTCCAAAGCTCTCCCAGGAGAAGCTGTGATAATTTTCTTCTTCCTTCGTTTTTATTTAGATCAAGCTGCCAATCTATTGGTTGGGCTACTCACACCCAGGGTAGGTCTACTTCCCTCATTTGCTGGCCCACAAGTCACACACTGAAAGCTCTGCCCTGGGCATGTTCTAATCCCTTAAAATTGACATAATTCCTCCAATGGTCACAGTGACTTAGCGAGATTCATTTTTTTAAAAAAATGGTCTGGGGAATATAGTTTAGTGTGAAGCCCCTGGTCTAATCCCCAGTACAGAGAGAGAGAGAGAGAGAGAGAGAGAGAGAGAGATCAGAACTCTTCCAGCTGTCATCTTTTGATTGTTTGTTACTCTGAACAATGAAGTCAAGGTTATTTCCTTGCTCTTGAAAGTGTGACCTTGAAGATGCTCCCAGAATTCCTAGGAGGCCTCAGTCTGTCCCCACCCAGGACTCTCTGCTGCTGACAGCAGGCACCACATAGTTTCTATAAAGACAACTGCAGGGGCAGAAAGACCCTGGGGTTCACAAGTGAGGCTTGTGAGCAAGATCCCTCAGGGGACTTCCTCAGATCTCTCAGGGGACTTCCTCAGGCAGTGAGAAGGGCACCAGTCCAGGCTCAGCACGAACTGGGCCCAGTCAGATGAACCTGCTGAAGGCAGAGGGAGATCACCATGGCATAGCACCCAGGTCCTGAGTAGGAGTTGGCAGCAGGAGGAGGTAAAAAATGGTGAAATTGACTCAGGACATGGAGGCGGCCACGACAGCTCAACTGAAGACACTCAGGAAAGAGACTTCCAGAACTGCTTCAGGAGCAGCCAGAACAATGGCATCAGCATGTTGGAAGCCACAGGGAAGATCTTGAGGGCGACTCATGGCCTTGTGTCTTTGACTATAACAAAAACTTTAAATGTAAACATTTACTTATTCTTATTACACCTCATACAACTTGGGATCTTTCTGTACCTGAAACAATTGAAATAACAGGCAGTCCCCATTTTGTAGTGAGCAAAACTCCAGGAGCCAGTCCCCCAGAGCTGCAGCCACTGTCCCCTGCCCCCTTGGTGGAAAAGGAGCCATGTTGGCAGATACCTGATGTTATCTGATTGAAGTGCTGTAAGAATCAAGAATCAAGAAGGGTAAAATACATAAAATTGTGCCTGGAAAATCTTCATGTAATCCACTAAAAATGAAGACCAAAATGTCATTTCAAGTAGTGGAAAAATATTACAGTAGGATCGTTTTAAGCTTGAAAAACGAAGTTCAAAATTGTGAAGTTAGTGGGAGGGAGGGAGGGAGGGAACCCAGGCTCTTCCCACTGAGCCCTATTTTTGGCCTCGTCTTTACATTTACTTTTCAGAAGGTTCTCACTAAGTCCCTTAACTTCACAGGCTGGGCTCAAATTTCTGATCCTCCCACCTCAGCCTCCCAGAGGGGCCGGTGTGGGCCAGCGCCACTACACCTGCCACAAACGCCTGGCTCAGCGCAGCTCTGGCCTCCTCTGCTTCGGGGGCCCAGAGCCAGGAGAGGCGCCGTAAGAGGTCGCCCAGGCCCTGGAAGAAGGCCGGGGAAGCGGGGTCTGCTGTTGCCCAGAACTTGCCGCCTGTCTTTTCTAATCTTTAACTGGTTTAACCCCAAAAGAGTCTTAGTTTGTGTTGAGTTTGCATGTGACGGGTACACACGCCCCACTTCCGGGTTGTAGGCTCTTCCGGAAGTCCCGTCTCTTCCGGAAGTCCCGCTTTTTCCGGAAGTCCCACCTCTTCAGGAAGTTCTGCGTCATCCCCAGAAGCCTGAGGTGCTGAAAACTGAGGGATTTTAGTGGCAGCCAGGGTGACCTGGCGAAGGACAGACTGAGAGGCCCCGCAGGGTAAGGGAGGCAACTGGGGACCAGCAGCGGAGTGACACGGCCACTCCCTCAGGCTGAGTGACAGCAGTAATCTCCGTATGACTCTCGGGACCACAGGAGGCTGAGGCGGGAGCTGGGGCAGCACCCGAGGCTTCAGGAGGCCCGTCTGTCATCTCTGGCAGAAATAAAAAGAAAGTGTCCCTCCTCTGCCTCCCCAGGGCCTCGTGGCTGAGCCCAGGCCCCTGCTGGTCAGAGGCACGTGGGGTGGGCCGGGAAGGGGTCCAGGGCCAGGGTCACCCCAGGGGGCACATGGAAGCCCCTCCTTTCCGCTGGTTCTGCTCCTGGCTGTCGCACACCGCCCCTCACCAGGGTCTTGCCTGGAGAAGGTAGGACAGGAATCCTATTGTGATTCGCATCTGACACGTCCCCCGAAAGTCTCAGGTATTTGGTTGTTACGGATTATCCACGGAACGATGTGAGGTTGGGAATTTGAGGCCTGGTCTCAAGGGGTGGATTGTGGGTGTGTGGATTGGATTGCTGGCATGTGGCCGGGGCCTTAAACCTGGAAGGGGCAGAGCACTGAGGCTGGACCCAGAAGGGGCGATCGCTAGGATGGGACCCGGAAGCATGTGTGCTGCTGCCTTCCTCTGGGGACTGACTGGACTTGGCTTCCTGTTCGCAGTGCTGTGAGGATCTGCCTTCATCTTCATCTCTGCCGTGTGCTTCCGCTGCTGCTGGCTGCCCGTGGACGGACTGTGACCCTCTGAAACCGTGAGCTTATGTAAACCTTTCCTCCTCAGATTGTGCATGCCTGGCATTTTGTCGCAAAAACTAGCTTAGACAAACCCCCAGCCTGGCACCTGCCTCCTCTCTGGGCTCCCTGCCAACCTCCGGAGCCCTGGAGGGCTACTGCCCATGTCTCAACTTTTCTCTTCTGAATGTTTTTTATTTTTAGTATTTTGGGTCTGTGTGTGTATGTTTGTGTAGTACTGGGATCGAGCCCAGGGCCTTCACACCGAGCTATATCTCCAGCCCTGCTTTGATTTTTGATTTTGAGACAGGGTCTGGCTAAGTCACGAAGTTGCCCAGGGTGGCGTGAAAAACGTGTGGGAGCTGCAGTCACCACTGCAGTCTTCCTAAGCATCAGACAACATGCATGTGCTCAGCCAGGTCCTCCTGCCTCTGAAGCAGGCCTGACAGTCAGGACTTGGACGCGGGTGGTTGATCTGGGGGCAGAAGGGAGAGAGTGTGGAGCAGGGTTAGGAGAAAGGTCAGGTGGTATTTTGGTTACTCGTCTGCTTGGGCCAGGCCTGCATGGAGCAGGCAGGGTGCCTATCACGCTGGGCTCAAGGCCTGGGGGCTCACCACCAGCGGTGAGGATCCCTGCACCTCCACGCTGTGCCTGAGGCAGGGTGTGATGCTGAAACAGCCCCAGCATCCCTGCGGAATGGAAGGTTGATCCCCCCAGCTACTCTGTGGAGACCTCTGCAGATCACGCCACCTGCAGCCCTTCTGCAGACACACTGCTGAAGGCAGCTGTCTCGGCCTGTTACCAGTCACTCCCACACCAGACCGATGATGTCCCCTTGCCTCCACCTCACCAAATCAAAGCAGCCTCTCCTTGTGGGAAATAGGAAAAAGGCTTATTCTAAGCCAGCTTTGGAGTAAGTGGTGGGAACAATTCTAAATCGCCCATCTGCCCTAGCTGCCCCAGCGTATGAGAGACTGTCTTGGAATGGGCCGAGGGGAGGGGGAATCGCAGGTTCGTGTTGTCAAAAGATAAGGCTGCTGAGTGGGATATTGGCGTGCTGGTGGCGGTGAGTTCTCTGATCGTCCACACTTGCATCTCTTTGCTCCCAGGAGCCTTCATTGGCCCCCACAGGTCCGCACTCTGCTCCGGAGGGGAGGGGTCATCAGTCCCCAACACCACCCTGTGGGCGACACCACACCCATAGGTGTCACTGGAGCCGGGGCAGGAACCAGAGCCTGCCCCCACGTGGAGGGTGGAGCTGACCCAGGCTTGGGTGGGGAGGCCTAGAGCAGGAAGCCCGGAAGGTGCTTGTGGCACGGAGTGGTCAGGGGCTTGCGGTTTGGGGCTGGGGATATGCTCGGGGCTGGGGGTGTACGTGGTAGGGTGCTCAGGCATCGAGGCTGACCCTCGCCACTGGACAGTTCAGGGGCTTGTCCCGCTGGAGCTTAACAGTGGCGATACTAAATCGCCATGCCTTTGAGCACAGACTCAAGGTGGGCACAGACTCCACGGTGTTAATGTTGCAGAGCAGGGCCTGGAGGCAAGGGCCTGTAGTTCCTGCGCTCTGGGACACTCTGGGGGTTCTGAGGACCCCAAGTTCAAGCCCAGTCTGAGCAACTTAACGTTTCAGCAAGACCCTGTCAGCTCCGTGTGATGTCCCTGGACTTGATTCCTGGCACCATTAAAAAATATGGAAAGGGAAGTTGGAAAATTACGATTTCACAGGCCATCATCGTGAGAGCAGATGAATTCTGGCCTTTTGGTTTGAATATATGCTGAAGGCACGGTGACCCTTGGAGAGATTATGTCAGCTTGAGGCCATCAGGAACCACACCTGGATTAGGCAATGGCGAACTAGCCTGGATCGGAGTGTGTGCGGTTTGTGGGCCGGAAAATGAGGGAAGAGCACCCAACTGCAGACTCACACTGTACAAAAGGAAGGAAGAGGAAAGGTCACGTCTCCTTCCTCTGGGAAAGCGCTCGCCTTCGCGGTTGTCTACGGACGCCGACTTGCTACGCGCACTGATCATCATCACAGATTCGCTGCAGTCTCTGCTTGCGCCTGTCTGCCCATAGCTGATCTCCAGTCGCAGATCTTCAGGCTCCAGTCTTCGCCATTGTTCTTCGAACAACCGAGATCCGCAGCAGAGTCTCACTGGCTGTCCTGCAGTCCTGGACAGGAGTCGTACTTCACGGCTGAGCAGCCAACAGACCGTCCAGCTCTCACATGAGCATCTCTATCCTCAGAATTGTGAGCCTTCCGAATAGATCCTTTTTGTTAAAATTTCTGTAAATTCTGCCTTTTGAAAGAACCCAAACTAATACAGACACTAATAAAATCTAGAGTATCAATAGTAGTCTGTAGTCTGTCTTGTATGTTTTGTTTTATTAGTGCACGAGAGTCAACAGGCGAAGGGTCTCCCCGAGGACCTGGTGCTCATACAATGAGCCTGATCATGGCCACTCTCCGCAGCTCTTCCCTCTCCGCACCCGCCTCTCCTTCCTCCTCTTGTGCAGCTCACCCTCCGCTCTTCATCCTCTCTCTTCCGGTCAGCACTGCGGCCTGCAGCCCTTGCAGTGAGGCTGAAGCCATTGGCGGTCTGCCCACCACCTCCCAACGGCAAGTGCCGAGTCACCGGGGAGGGCCCGAGTCCAGTTCCCTCTCTCCTGCGTTGTCATGGACGGCTGGGAAGATGCTGCCAGCAGACTCCTGCCAGGGGACACGCCGGGGCACAGGAGCAGGATGGAGGCCCAAGGACACACACGTGGCTGGGGGCTGGGCCTGCTCGCCGGGCTGTGCGTGGTGCATGGTGCATGGTGCGTGGTGCTCTGGGTTTGGTTGTTGCTGGGGATTTCTTTTCTTTTTTTCTTTTCTTAGTACTGGGGAATCAAGCCCAGGGCCTTTCCACTGAGCCACATCCCCAGCCCATTCCTATTTTGAGTTTGGAGATTTTGAGACAAGATTTCTAAGTTGTAAGTTGCTCAGGTAGAACTCGAACCTGAAATCTTCCCGCCTCAGCCTCCCAGAACTGCAGATAACAGCCCTGGGCCACAGTCCCAGCTTCCTGAGGGATTCAGAGTGCGCTATTCCAGCATATTCCAGAGGTCCAGAAGGGAGTTCTCCCAGTAGGTCAGAAGTCAGCCAATTAGACATTCCCCTGGAGGCAGGGGTCTTATTGACCTAATTAAGAGTAGAAGAGAGGGAGAGACCGTAGCAGTGAGGACCATAGTCCCAGCACAGTGACTACACGATCCGGTGGCAGTCCGTCAGTGTTGCTGCCCTCCGCCTGGTCTCCACGTCCCCCACCTAGCGGGGCCGGGTCCCCTAGCCAGTGGAGCCGTCCTTCCCTCCCCTCCTGTCTGAGTTTAGAGGCACAATCTGCAGCCATGCCACAACAGACTGGCCCAGGAAGATAGGGAGGGGATTCAGTGGCACTGGAGTGAGGGCGGTAGCTCCTCCTCCAAGTGTGTTCATGAGTCCTGGGGTCTGTGAATCCAGAGAGGTTCCAGTTCCATCTGAGGAAACCAGGTCAGCCTGATAAGACCAGAGGTGAAGGCTGTGGAGGACCAGGAAGCACCCAGGGCAGGAGGTGGGGTCCCCATGACCGCTGAGCCCCAGATGTGGCAGAGGCAAGACTCGGATGTCTCACGGCCTGCTCAGAAGCACTGGGCTTGATATCCAGGGGCCTGGTGCCACAGGAAGGTGAGCCTGGCTGTTACTCAGTCCATGCAGAAGCCAAGGCTCAGCTCTGTGGTGGTCACGTCTCCCCCAGTTGCCTTCGACCTTCTGATCCCGAAACTGGAATCAAGCAGGGCGGTCTGGCTGTGGTTGGGTCTGGAGTGTCCCCAGAAGCCTCACGTGTGAGGGTGTCATAGGAGACTGATGGGTTCCATGGCTGCTGGGAGGTGGAGCCTGCTAGAGAGGGTGGATCACTGAGGGCGTGGGGGTCACTGAGGGTGTAGGGGCCCCTGAGGATGTGGCCTGGGAGAAAGGACTCCTGCCCCAGACTATCCCCAGTCCCTGCTCCCTGTCTTTCAGTGCCATGAGCAGCTGTGCTCTGCCAGACCCCCCCTGCCACGTGCACCCACCCATGAAGGGATTGAAACTTCCCAAAACTGTGGGCCAAAATTAGCCTTTGCTCCTTTAATATGTGGGTGTTGTGTCCCAGCAGTGGGAAAGTAACTAGGACAATCCCCCTCCTGGCCCCTTCATTGCCACCAACCCCTGGGAGTCCGTGCGTTTTGCAGGGCAGGCACCGGAGCTGCCCCTGTGACCCTTCAGGGAAGTCCCTGGGAATGCCCACCTTTGCCAGCCTCCCTGGCCTCTCTCCTCCTCCCATTCGTAATCAGCACGGAACTCAGGGGACTGTGGCCAGACATACCAGCTACTGCTTGGACTGGTCTGGGGCCTGATCTTCTGGATCCTTCTATCTGATGGCTCTCCAAAATAAAACGTTAGAAGGAAATGAAGACCTGCTGTTGACGACCCCAACATTTCAACAGAAGGAATCCCAAGCAATTAGAACAGAAATCCTGGAGGCACACCAGGAGGCCTGGAGCAGAGGGATCTGTGATCCTGGCTTTGTAAAATTGAATAAAACACATAATTGACCCTCGCTGGGTTTATTCACATTGCCAAAGGAGAGCTGTTTGCTCATGAGAAAAGCTGTATTCCCCACATTTCAGAGCACAAGTTCATTTCCCCTCCTCCTTCAGGTTTGGCACATTTTTAAATGGCTTGGCTAAAACAATTATTAATCTGAAATTAAATATCCATGCCAATTAATCCCCCAAGAGTCAAGAAAAGTAGGTACTGCTTCCTACCTCCTTTTCTCTATGACCAAAGAGCCATTTTCTCATTTCTCTAATGTGACTTGTGAGCTGCAGTAAAGTAGAAGAAATATTCTCTAGATTAAAGGAAGAAAATAAATTAAAAGAGAAAAACTGGAAGCCAGGAAAACATTTGTTACCTCCGCCGCTGGCCTTCTAGCATTGATTCAGGGGACTTTCCATTAAAGATTATATTTTGAAAATGAAAGAGCAGGCCTTCGTATTAGCCAAATCCCTCATCTATAAACACAAAGTGTAACTCCCTACTGTCATCAGGCTGGCACGAGATGCGGCGGCCACACGGCCGGTCTGCCCCCTGCTCCACGTCCCTCTGTCCCGTTATGCACGTGGGTGACCATTTTACCATTCCCACACATGATGTTTTACCCCCATTTTTCAATGCGCGCAGATCAATGGGCGCCGTTCTGGTACATTTCTACGTATGCATAACACACTAACCACTGCTGCCTCCCAGATTCACATGTTTTGGGGGGGAGGTTTCAATGCGTATAATGTATCTTGACCATATCCATCTTCCCTGTCCTTCCGCCCTGTCCTTCTCCCCCTCTTACATTCCTCTCGTCCATCACAGTCCCCCTTCTGCTTCCGTGTCACCTTTCCTAGATTGCACTCCTTAGGGGAACATGGGGATGGGTCTTTTGAGTCTGGCTTATTTTGCTGTACATAATGATCCTCCAGATCCATCTTTGTATTTATTTATAATTTTTCAAATAACAAAATTTTGTTTTTTTATGGTTGACTAATACTCCACATAGACACATTTTCCTTACCCACCCACCTGCCGATAGACATCCATGGTGACCGTGCGGCACTAAGCGTGGGAACCAGGCACCCTTCTGGAATGCCGACTTTAATTCCTTCAGGTCCACGCGCGCAGAGGTGGGGCTGGGTCACGTGCTCCTGTACCTTTAGCTTTTGGAGGCGTCTCCTCATTGGTTTCTATGGCGGCCACATTAGTTCGCATTCCCACTCATCCTCAGCAGCGCTTCCCGCTTTCTTGATCTTGATGACAACAGCTGTTCTGACAAGAACAGGCAGAATCTCAGTGTAGTTCTGATACGCATTTCCCTATTGGTTAATGCTGACCTTTTTTATCATTTATACTTCTTTTGTGAAGTGTCTGTGCAGTCCATTTGCCCATTCGTTAGTTGGTCCGTTGATGGGGCGTTTCTTGAGCTCTTCATGTATGCTAGGTACTAATCCTCCCGTTCTGGGGGCTGTCTCTTCACTCGGTTGAGTGTTCCCTTGCTGTGCCTCTAGATAGCTTAAAAAATACCTGCTCAACATTCCAATTGTCAAGACTTTAAGAAACCAGTTTTCTATTATGAACATAGTAGTTTTTCTAGGTTTAAAATAAAAGTAATTTACACACATATGCAGTTCTCTGCACCAGAAAAAAAAAAAAAAAAAAAACTGGGCAGCATTTTGAATGGTTTAAATATTTAGATAATAAACCATTTTTTTCTACTATAAATCATGTTAATGTTTCAAGACTTCAGCAGCAATAGTGGCTGAGTCCAGACAGAGCCAGCTGGCTAGGCCTGTGGCCTGGTGGTCGTGCCACTTACATTAGGCACTCACACATGGTGACCGGCCTCGGGCCTGTGTCGCGGCTCAGTCTTGCCTTCCCAGCGGGCAGGGGCCAGTTCCTTGTCCATTGTGACAAACCTCAGCAGAGTCGGAGGGGACAGGTCTTACGAGGGGGAGTCAAAATACAGTCTGCAGCCTGTCCACCCTGGAACCCGGCCTTAGACTTCCAGCCTCTTGAGCCACCTGCGTTGGTGTTCCATGTAGTAGCGGCTCCAGCCAACTCAGCCAAGCTAATGGAGCGTGTGTTGGCCTGCCACAGGACAGCCCATCCTGCAGCCCGTCCTGCAGACCTGAGATTCCTGCTGCCCCAGGAGGGCGCTGTCATGCACGGGTCCTGGTGCAGCGAGAGCGGCCCCAAAGCCTCGGCACCGGGCTTCCCAGGATCCCAGCATCCGTGCCCCACAGCCCAGATCAGAATCAAGGACAGGCCTGTCCCCATGCAGGAAGTTGCCTGTGGTCCTCTGTTTGTGCAGGGCTGGAAGGCTATGAACTCTCCTCCCCCTGGCCAGTGGCCACACGGGCTGAAGTACCCCCGGGAAGAGGACGTGCGGCTCTCAGCCCCGTAGCCCTGCACCGTGGCAGGAGCGGGTGGCGCTGCAGGGCACAGGATGGGCGACGGCAGACTCAGCCGGAGCCAAGGCAGTCCCTTCTGCAGCTCCAGCCCGGGTCCAGCGCTGCATCCGCATGAAGATCTTCCCCACGCAGGAGCGTGTTTGACGGTGGCTCACACTCACGCTGACCTTGGCACGTTTCCCCTTCTTCACACCACTCTTCCAGCCCTCCCACCCCTTCCCAATCACTTTCAATGTTACATTTTCTGTGTTTGAAATACTAGATGGTTTTTGTTATCATAATGGGACCACGGGGGATAGACAGACCGTAAGGTGTCAAGTGACCTGATGCCAGGTGTTTATAGTTTCACATTCTGGAAACTGATGCCTCTGTGCCAAGATCCTTCCAAGAAGCTGGGAGCCCAGGCTGGGGAGCCTCCCACCCCTTCCATAGCAGGCTCTCTTTGCTTTTGCCATGGCATCAGGGCCAGAGAGGTCTGAGTCACGATGCCCACGTCAGGATCCACAATCGGGACCTCCCTCCTGCTCCCCAAGACTCAAGAAGGTCTGGGCTGAAGATGCACCATTGATATCCACAGAAATAAGCCAGAGGGAAAGGGTGTGCCAAGTGGCTCCACACAAGGTGTGTGTGGGGGGGGCACGTGCTGAGGGAAGAGGAGGGCACAGCTCAGGGGGAACAGCATGGACCCTGAGGGCTTCGGGCAGTGAGGATCGGGAGCAAGGGAACGACTCCCATGGGATACTCTGAAGGCCCTGTGCCTAGCAAGGAAAGTTAGCTACCCAAATCCCCAGGTCTCTAAGCTTTGGGGTCTCATACTCAGATTTTTCCAAAAGGAATTATTTAAAAGACAACCGACCATAATTTGTATAATTATTAGGGATCAATTTAAAGTTTTAATTGAAGATTAAAAAGAATAAACACCACCAAAGATTAATTTTTATTTTTTCCCCAAATTATTCTTTGTGTGTGCATGTGTGTGTGTGTGTGTTTTCCTGCGGAATGGAACTCTGGGCCTTCACCCTGAGCTACGTCCCCAGCCCCTTTGACTTGTTGAGGATAAGGTCTTATTAAGTTGCCCAGATTGGGCTCAAACCTGTGATTCTCCTGCTTCAGCCTCCCAGAGTGCTGGGGTCACAAGCCTGTACCACCAGGCTCACTCCAAGTTATTCTTTTTCTTGGGGTGTGTGTGTGTACATCCAGCTGGGGTAGTCGGTGGCCCTACACACCGAGCCTTCATCACTCTCACTTTCCTCTCCCCTCCCGTTTCCTTCTTTTGTCAGGTCCCCCTCTAGCTTTAAAGGCGGGGCCCGCACACAGCACACACCCAGCGCTCATGGCCCTCCAGAGCCTGGGTGGACCCCTCCACTTCTCTCTAGCTCCCAGAGGAAGGTGGGACCTGGTCCGCTCCCTTTGTTTTCCCTCGGCCCAGGAGCCCACTAGGGCCTCGCCAGTTCTGGGGAGGAGAAAAGCAGAGGCTGAGGCAAGGGTTAGGGTCCAAGATTGAGACCCCAGGGGCCGCCCGGTCCTCCTCAGCGGTTCCGTATCCCAGCAGAATGCGTGCTGTCAGCACCCGGGAAATGTTTATGGAATCGAACTTGGCTTGACTCTGTGTGCTTGATGTGTACAAACTCACCAGCCGGAAAGCACTTGGCGGTTCTGTTTCGGAGCCAACACACACACAGCGTCTTTCTCTGTGCAGTGCTCCGGGACTTGGCTCAGCTTTGCGAGGCTCTCTAGCAGTGGGGCATCCCCAAAAGGTCACAAGGACAGAGGAGAACCGCGGGATCACTGTGTCCTCGCACACCGGGCACAGCTCAGGTGCCAGCCGGAGCCAAGAGAGCCACCCCGCCTGACGCGCAAGGGCGGCGATGCCGCCACCCTCGACTTGGGTGAAACTCTGTGGGGAATCTTTGGATGAAGGAGGGTAGGAGACACGCGCTCCCTCTTCGGAGAAGGGACTTGGCAGAGCTGAGTAATTAAAGTAAAAAGCAAACGCCTGAGTCACACCTCCTGGCACGCTCTGGCTCCCTGCTTCCTGTCTCCGGCTTGTTTGTGAACTGCATGCTTCTTCCCTGGAACAAGCCCCGGATCGCACATCTGACACACACGCAGACGCCGACGAGCCCGACTTTCTCCAGTCCGATGGGTGAGGAGAGTTTCTGCCACAGATGAGCATGTGCTGGGACAGTGCCATGTGCGGTGTGTGCGTGTGTGCGCACACACATGGGGGTGTACACAGGAGAGGGTACGATGTGGAAGCTTAGCAAACAGGAATGTGTCCCTGTCACTTTTCTGCAGGTGACTGGAATGAGTAGAACCTGTGATTTTTGATTTCACAGCACACAGCTCAGGTGGCGTCTCCATTTGGTCTTGGAATTGAGTCTCGGATAATCTTGTTTTCGGTGAGATGATCCGGGAAGTGTGGCCTGGCCTCCTCCGCGCCCGCGGGGCACCCCCATGCCCGCCCCTCGGGCCGCCCCGTGTTTTCTTACTTGTCCCAGACATCCTCCCTGCTAATTCTAACAAAAATGCCAGGCCTCTGCAGTGTGCTAAAAATGACCTGCTGGCTTCCCGTGGGGTGAGAGGAGGACTGGGCCTCTCAGGGTTGCTGCCCACTCGCCCCAGAGCTCTGGTCACACAGTGATGCCCCCGCGATTGGGCGAGGGTCGTGGACACGGACCCGGCTCAGGCGGGCACACTGTCCCACGGCTGTTCTTCCACACGAGTGTTGTTGTTGCTTTCCTGGAGTTCGTCGCCGCCTCTTCTGTCCTTCCCCCTTTCCCCAGGCACGCCTCCCTTTTCCTCCGCGCCATCCAGGGGACTTGCCAAAGGCCTGTGGGAACGTGCTAAGTTCCTGCGCACATCAGAGCTGCCCGTCCTCCTGTTGGTCTCTAGCGACTGCTCCTCCACCGCCCTGCCCTCCTTCTGCACAGACTGCTCTGCGCACGGCCTTCTCTACCTTGTTTGACCTACTGTCGGCCTGTTGGCTGTCCTTCGTCCCCTTTTGTTTTAGCTCCTCCTCTGGTAGATTCCCAAGAGTCATTGCTGGTGAAGAGACATCTTTTTTTTAATACTTTGTACCCATTGAAAGATATTTGCTCTTAAATGTGATTAACACCTTAACACTATAGATCCTTGGCCCAGGATGATTCCTCCCCCTATTTCTGTGCTTGTGGTACTGGGGACCCGGGACCCCAGCCCCTTTTTATGTTTTCATCATTGTTGTTATAGAAATGCAAACCAGAGTCACAGAGAGATGCCCCATCTTGCCCCCTGGGGTGGTCGCTCTCTCTCTCTCTCTCTCACACACACACACACACACACACACACACACACACACACACACACGTTTAAACAGAAAATAGTAAGTGTTGACAAGGACATGAACAAGTCCTCCCTGTCACCGAGGGGATATGAGATGGCCAAGCCATTCTGCCCCCAGGGAAAGAGGCAGGAACACCAGGTCGAGGGTGCCTGGAGTGAGCGGGAGTATTGTATGAGGGGAGCAGCGGCAGTGTGTTGATTGTAGAACTTTTTTAGATAAATATTCGGTCTACTTTTGGATCACATCTCTTAAATGCCACCTCCTCGGGCCAAAGGCGGCTCAGTCGTGGACTCAGGGCTGGGGAAACGGGGCGGGGGCAGACCTGGCTGTAGCGGGTGGGACGGTGTCATTAGCAGGTTCTGAATACAGCAGCACCGCGTGCCCCCCGTTTTATGTCACGATTGCATACGGGAATGTCTTGTGAGGAAATGCACGTGAACACACTCGAGGTTGTCATGGTTTGCGATCTTGATCGTCACTCTATTCTCAAATGTTTCACCAAGAAAAAAACAGGAGTAAATATAAATAATCACGATAAATAAGGAAATGAAACGCAGAAGGCAATGCAAATAAACTCACAGATGTGAAAATAAAATTAGGGATGATAATGTTTCAGCCTCCTCAACTGAAGACAGAGAAAGCCGAGCCCACGGTGGCAAACTCTCTGTGAAGATGGCATCTTGTCATTTTTTTGGTAGCTCTCAGATTTTTTTCCCAAATAAAACGGGTTCCTGTCTGGCAGGTTGTGAGGGGCTGTGGACCTAGCCCCTTGGTGCAGCTGGCATGTGCTGACGCACCACGTGTGCGTGGGATGAGGAATGAGGGCTGGCGAGCGCCTCCGAGCTCTGCACACCGTCACCTCCCCTCTGTAAAGCAGCCCCAGGTCCGCGGATCCCGGGTTGTTCAAAGTCGCCTGCAGACTCAGAAGTTCCGCGGAAGGGCTCCTGTGCCCCGAGCCTCCCCGACGGCGGGCTTGGGGTTCCCTGTTTCGCAGTCTACTTGGGAAGATAGAATGGTTTCCCACACGTGGCGAACCCAGCTGGCCTCCCCTGCCCGGCCAGGTCTGGGGGCTCAGGGCCCCGTGGCTCTGCACTCTGGGCCTGGCAGTGTCATCACGCTCCCTGACCTTCGCGCCGACAAGATGTCCCTCTTCCTCCTGCCATTGGGCGCTAGGCAGCTCGGCGGGACACAGTGTGCCCGTAGTGGGGTGCTGTGGCAGCTGGCAGGGGGTGGGCCCGCCTTCCTCCCATGCACCTCCTCCAGAGTCTGCCAATACCACAGCCCTCAGGAGGGAGTTCATCTGCTCACAACCCCGACAGCCAGTGTGGGGAGAAGGGTAGCCCAATATGCGCGCTGAACCAGGTCAGCAGACCCCAAAGAGGGAGCAGCTAGTGGCTTCAGGAAGAGCTGTGAGGGGCTGGAGGAGAGACACAGCAGTGAAAGCACTTGCTTTGCAAGCGCAAGGCCCTAGGGTCGGTTCCCCAGCACCACATAAAGCTGGGCATGGAGGTGAACGCCTGTAATCCCAGCACTCAGGAGGCTGAGGCAGGAGGCTTGCCGTGAGGGCAGGGTCCCCAGCCCTCGGGCCATCGACAGTCACCAGGCCGTGGCTTGTTAGGAACTGGACCACACGGCAGAAAGTGACCAGCAAGAGGAGATCCGTCTGTATTTACATCCTCTCCCCACTGCTCACATGATCGCCTGAAATCCACCTCCCGGCAGGCCAGTGGCCGCCTTCGTCGCTCAGGAACGTGACCCCACTGTGAAATGCGCATGTGCAGGATCTAGGTCGTGTGCTCCTTGTGAGAACCTAACAACCTGAAGCGTTGCTGCGGCAGTGTCACTAGCACTGAGGAGCAGCTGCAGATACAGGCAAACACTATCAGAGGGCGTGGGCTGCACAGAGGCCGTGGGAAGCCCGTCACTCGCAGACTCGGGTCAGAACTCTCCCAGTAAGTGGCAAGTGCAATCAAACAGTAAAGACATGAAGTACAGAGTGACCAGAGGTGCTTGGATCACCCTGAAGTCATCTCTTCCCACCGCCTGGTCCCTGGAAAGAGTGTCTTCCACCCACAAAGCCAGTCCTTTGTGCCAAAAAGGTTGGGACTGCTGTCCTAGGGGCTGTTCTGGGGCTGTCCTGGGGGCTCCCTCACAGACCCAAGCAGAGACCAGAATGTGGAAAGCTCAGGGGCTAGAGACCCCTAGCCAGCACCTGGCAGCTGGGGTCTGGAGGGGAAACTGAGGCACACCCTCATCTTTCAGATGGAAAGAATGATGATGACAGCAGCCCCCTGGGCTCATTGCTGGGGGGACAGGCCAGCTCGGCGGCTGTCATTCACATGGGGTTCCAAGAAGGAAGCCCCAGACTTCACAGTGAGACAACCGAGTCAGTTTAGAAGTCGGCGACTATCTGAACAGACCCATCTCCAAAGGAGACGTACAAGTAGCAGGTGAAATATGTGGCTAGAACAGAGAGGGACGGGCAGTGCCATGCACGGGGAGGACGTGGAGGGGCCGAGATGCCCCTCCCTTGTGGATGGTAGCGAGAAACGGATGAGGGTGTGGCAGTTCTGCCCAAAGTCCAACACTGAGTCACCATGGGAGGAGGCCCTTTGCACACACAGTTGACATGCGTGCTCAGAGCAGCAGAAACTGGGGGCGGGGAAACTCACTGACCGGTTGATAAGCAAATGCTCATTAACTGAACAACTGATAATCAAAATACCGTCTCTTTATCTAATGGAATATTGCTTAGGAAAGAACAAAGTACGAATACATGCCACCGAGTGGGAAGTTGAGACTTAGAGAGACCAGACACGCAGGCAACGAACGTCTTTGCGTGATTCCATTTGTACGGAGGGTCGAGAGTTCTTGGGAAGTGGTTGGCAGAGGGTGGGGGCGGGGCAAGCAAACAGCGGCTACGAATGGGAATAGGGGTTCAGTTTCTTTTCTTTTCCTTCCCTTTCTTTCTTTTTGGACTGGGAATTGAGCCCAGTGCCTTCACACTGAGCAACATCCCCATCTCTTTTTTTAACTTTCGATTTTTTGAGACAAGAGTTTCAGTATGTTACTAAATTACCCAGTCCGGGCTTGAAATTGCAATCCTCCTGCCTCAGCCTCCCAGTGTACTGGGATAACAGGGCTACGTTGCCAGGCCCAGCAAGGTTTCTTTCGGGGGAAGATGCAAATATCCTGGGATTACACGGTGGCGACGCACGCGCTACCTTGGCAACCCAGAAAGTCCCTGCCTTAGGAAGTTTTGACCTACAATGTTCCTACTTTATGAAAGGGCCACGCATTCAGTAGAAATCCTATTTAAAATTTGAATTTGGATCATTTCTGGGGCTACAAGTATGTGATACCATATGCTTGTATGAGGCTGGGCAGCCGGAGCAGCCGCGGCTCCCGCGCAGGGCCCCGTTGTTAAGCTGGAACAGTAGGCAGCCAAGTGTATTCGTTACATCTTGACTCAGGACATTCCCTGTCTGTGGTGGGTTGGCCGGCACCTAACTCCATGGTGCCTCAAGAAGTGTGTGGGTGCTGAAAATCTCTGAAGTACGAACTTTAAAATAGTGAATTTCATGCCATATGAATTTCATGTCAGTGCAAATATATTTTTACCAACTAAAGGGACATGTTGAGATGGGGGCTTGTCTTATTTGCTTGCTGCTGTTGTTGCTGTGACAAAAATACCCAGAACACACAGTTTAGGGGAGGGAAGGGTGATTTTAGCACACAGTTTCAGGAAGTCTCAGTCTACTCATGGTTGGCCGGCAGCAGTGGAGGTGCGTGGCGGAAGCCTGGGTGGAGGCGGCTCCTCACAGCATGGAAAACCGGAAGCCAAGTCCAGGAGCAAGGGAGGAAGTAGCTCTTGTCATTCCAGGTCCTGTCCCTGGGATCTGCCCCTGCCGGGTCCAGCCTCAGTGTTCTGCCCCTTCGAGAGTTAAGCTGATAATCCACCACACACCTGTAATCCACCACGTACCTGTAATCCACCATGGGCCAATAATCCACCACAGGCCCATAATCCACCACACACCCGTAACCCACCACGGGCCCATAATCCACCATGCGCCCGTAATCTGCCACGCGCCCGTAATCCGCCACGAGCCCGTAATCCACCACACGCCCATAATCCACCATGCACCCGTAATCCACCCCTCCTGACCAGGCCCCATCTCTAAACAGCGCGTGGGTCCACTGGTAATCCGTAGCGTCCACATACACGAGGTTTCGGGGGGACATTCCAAAAGCAAACCACAGTACGTCGAAAGAATCAATAGCAAAGCTGAGATGAACAGAAACTTTACATTAAATTCACGGAAAGATAAAGAAATGGAAGATTCAAGAAATCTCAGGTCAGGAGCAGGGGGCAGGGCCACCATCTCCAGAAGGAGGCGGAGACAGTGGTGGGGGAGGAGCCACGTCCAAAGAGAGGAGGAGCCCAGGGAAACGTTGGAAGGTGGGAGGGGAGCGTCAGCGAGAGTCCCTGGGGTAAATAGCATAAAGTCGTCTTACGGCCGTGGAACGGCGCAGCACAGTCTACCAGGACAAAGGCAAGTGTGCCCTCCCTGTGGTGCCATCCCAAGGGAGGAGATGCCTTGCGATGAACAGCTACAGGTGCCCAACGGCAAAAAAAAAAAAAAAGCTTCAGAACAACTCTGCAGCCAGACTCCACCACCTGTGTGTGCCGCGCAGCCTCCGAGTCGGCAGGAAGGATTACGCAGGCGTGCGCTCCCGCAGGAAGGAAAGGGGGTCGGGAGAGGGGCTGGGGGCAACCGAGAGCCCAGACACAGGCGAGCCGCTGGCAGGTCTCAGCCAAACACTCTGAACTTGACCTGCGGGATCCTGCGGAATGGGGGGCGATTGTTCCACTGATTGGAGGGTCAGTTTTCATTGATTTTTGTTTATAACCTGTAAATGTCGGAAGCGTAATTATTTTTTCTTTTTGTACTGAGGATTTAACACAGAGCCTTCGTGCGAGCTGGGCTCCTGGCCCATTTATTTATTTATTTATTCGTATGTCAAAACAGTTGCTAAGTTACTAAGTTGTCCAGGCTGGGCTCAATCGTGGGATTCTCCTGCCGCGGCCTCCCCGCGTGCAGGGTCCCAACTCATGTTCTTCCTTCCTTAGGATCCTAAGCGCCTTGTGGATAGAAACTGTGTTCGCCCGGCTCCCCTGCACGCGTGGCATTCCCCGTCCCATGGCCTGGAACTCAGCATGTGCCTCGTGTTTTTATAGAGAGGATGAGTGGATGTGTCCAGCAGGCACAGCCCCGAGCTCGTCTCTTGAATCAGCCTCTGTCTCCTTCGCCAATGCCCTCCTGTCCTTGTCCAGGCGCCTCTGCCTCCCACAGGCCGCCCTCTGGGCCGTGTGTGCCGGCTCTCCCCACCCTGGCCTGGCTGCCCCTCCTGTGGCCTCTCCTGTCCCCCGTCCTCCGTGCGGCTGTCCCTCCCCCAGGCCGGCGCGCCCAGTGGGCTGCCGCAGTCCCCCTGGAACGGATGCCCCAGCCAGTGGCCCAGGGCCGAACTGCTCAGAAAGGAAAGAAAAGGCGAGAAAGAGGAAGAAAGAAGGGTGGGGGTGAGAGAGGAGCGAAAGAGGACATGCTAAACTAAAAACATCAATTTCGTTTCCTTCACAAAATAACTTTTTTGGCTGGAATTCCAATCCATCTGACTCCCAAGGTTCCTTCCACATGAGATTGTCCCTGTCTCGGTACTGTGCTTGAATCTGGGATGTCCCCAAACGCCTCCTGTATTTGGATATCCTGGGTTATCTTTGGATCTCACGTGCTGTTAGGAGGTGGGGCCAGGTCCAGAGGGGCAGGTCACTGTATGGGGGATCCCTGAAGGCATGGGGGTCCCTGAGGATGTGGGGGATCCCTGGGAGTATGGGGGAATCCCTGGGAGTATGGGGATCCCTGAAGGCGTGGGGGTCCCTGAGGGTATGCGAGATCCCTGTGGGGTGGGGATCCCTGCGGGTGCGAGGGATTCCTGGGGGTGTGGGGGACCCATGGGGGTGTGGCCTGGAAGAACACACTTCTGCCTCAGGCCTCCCCAGCCCATCCTTCCTCTGGCAGTGCTGTAGGCGGCTGTTCATTACCAACCCTTGCACCGTTGCCCGCCACCCACAAAGGAACTGAGATCTCCTAAAACCGTGAACTAAAATAAGCCTTTCCTCTCTTCAGCTGTGGGCGTGAGGTCCTGTGTCCCCTCAGTGAGAACGTGACTAAGACATTTTGCCTTTGAAGTGCGGCCCCTTCTTTAGCGCAGAAGACAGCCTGACGAGGGGCTCTCCGTAGCAATGTTTCAGATCGCACACGCGCCTATACATACACATGCACAGATAGTTTGGGGTGGTGTGGTGTGTCCCCCAGAGGTTCGCATGCTGCAGGCTTGGTCCCCCATGTGGCATTGTTGAGAGGTCATGGTGGCTCCTTTAAGGGGAGGGGCCTGCAGCAGGGTGCTGAGGTCACTGGAGGGGCGGCCTCAGAGGGGATCCGGCGGTTCTTCCCTCCCCCACATGCCGCCCCCCCCCTCCCACACACACACAGGGCGACCCTGGTCTCTGAGTCTCTCTCTGGCCTCCAGCCCCGCTCTGTGACCGTCCCTCCCACCGTGATGACGTTGGCTATGATTTGACGCAGCCCGGGGC
>PVKB01005302.1:0-102556 GCA_004027205.1 Ctenodactylus gundi
CTGTAATTCCAGCACTGAGGAGGCTGAGGCAGGAGGATTGCTGTGAGTTTGAGCCCAGCATGGGATACATAATAAGTTCAGGACCAGCCTGGACTACAGAGCAAGTACTCTGTCTAAGAGAGAGAGAGAGAAAGAGAGGGAGAGAGAGAGAGAGAGAGAGAGAGAGAGAGAGAGAGAGAGAGAGAAGGAGCTGCCTTAGAGATGGATCCAAGTCCACATGTGAAGTTTCTGTTTTCATATGAACATAGCCTGAAGGTCATTTTATGAACTTTTAGGTACATCCATGGTTTGTTGCAGCAGCCCATCAGATGAGTGTGTAGGTTGGGACTTTGCATGTTTGGTACCATCTTGGTGCTCAAAAACTTTCAGGTACAGAAGATTTTCAGATTTTAGTTGCTCAGATATGGGATCCTTAACCTTTAATTGAAATCTTTTTGTCAACGTGTTACTTTAAGGATAGAAAATTTTTTTTAAAAGCCCATTCCTAGACAGAGGCCGAGGTCAGACCAGGAAAGGCCAGGCTCTGCGTGTGGCCATAAAGGCAGACATGTAGCTGGCCCATGGAGCAGGCCTGTCGTTCCAGCACATGAGAGGCTGAGGCAGGAAGATCACAAATTCAAGCCCAGCCTGGGCAACTTAACAAGTTAACAAGCCCCAGTTTCATATAAACAGTTTTTTAAAAGAGGCTGGGGATGTTTGGCTGGGAGCAAGAGCTCTGTCCCATGCCCAGTCCTGCAAATAAACTAAAAAACGAAAATAATGAAGGAACACACACACACACACACACACACACACACACACACACACACACCCCTCCACTGCCCTTCTGGTTGTTAGGAAAGCCGTGCTGTAACCACGGAACGCCCAGGCCACCATCACAGGACGCAGAACGCTGGAGACTGGGAGTTAATTCCCCATTAAAGCCCGCCTGGAGAAAGCCCGGCTTTTGGATTTTCCACTTACAATGAGGTAATAAATCCACTTAGTCTTTAAGCCAGTGCGAGCCTGATTTCCAGACACTTGCAGCTGGAGGAATCCTAAGGGCTTCCTCTTGCTCAGGTTTAATAACTGTCTCAAATTTATTTTGAAGATACTTGAACAAGTTTTATTCTCTTTTCATATTATTCCGGCGGCTTGTTAGCAGGCCAGGGTTAGCACGTGGAGTCACCTCTGGAGAAGGAGGCCGCTGACCGCCTCCCCACTTCCTGCTGGCCAGCCGGTCTCTGTCGGGAGGCGCGGGGCTCTGGGTCCCGGTCCACAGCCCCACCTGCCCCACACAGCCTTGTTAGTATATTACCTCTGTTCTTCCTCTAATACGGCGAATGCTTAATTTAAAAAAAAAAAAATCGCAGTAGGAGACACATAGCCACAAATTCCCCTCAGAATATTCTGCCTGGTTTCCCCTCCTGCCCCAGCGTCCTCCCCTTCTCGCTGTCCAGGTGGCCCCAGAGCCCGCCTGCCCAGGGTCTTCTGTTGCACCGTCCTGGTGGCCTTGGTGTCCTGAGTCCATTCAATACGCTGACCTCTCAGGGTCATTTTGACTTTGGGGAAGAGCTGGAAACTCTATGGAACCAGGGTCAGTGACCACAGTGCCAGGGACAAACACACTGCCGTGTGTTAATAGGCCCGCCTGCCCGTGGGATGGCACTTGGCCACAACTGCACTCACTGTAGTTTTTAAATCCCAATTCATCTAGATTTTGGGAAAGAGGACTTCTGGAATGTCTGCAGAAAGTGGCAAGAATGTTGGGGTCTGCATGTTCAAAGCAAGAGGGGTATTTGGAGGGGAGAAAGAGTCGTGTGCTCAAAATGAAAAAGAAAAAAAGAATGGGCAGTGGAGCTCCTTGCAAAGCTCCTGTGTTCAATTCCTAGTAGGAGAGATAGCTACACAGAAAGAGAGAGGGGGAGAGACAGACAGACACATGGACAGTGGAATAGGACAGAGAAAAAAAATAGAGGGACCTTGTTAAGTGTGTGCGGCACCCAGGAGATCTGTCAGGAGAGCTATGCCTTCATAATAGAACTAAACTAGCCATAGAATAAAATCTCTAAAAGGCATTCAAACAGCAACAGTCAAGCTACCAAAAGGCAATCAATTTCTGGTAAAAGCCATATGCTGAAAAGAATGCAAAACCAAGTTGCTGCTGGACAACCAAAAGCTACAATGTCTAATATTCAACCCCAAATTAGTAGACACACAGCAATGCAAAAAGCTATGATCAGAATAATTGAAAACAAAACCAGATAAAATATATAGGCTCTTAATTAAAAGAGATGGTGAAATTAGCACAGAAAGATTTTAAAACAACTCTCAGAAATATGTTAAATAAATGTTAGATAGCAAATATGCTGAAATCCATATACAGAAGGTAAAACCACATGCAAGTGTGGAACATATTACAATTAGAAGTGTAATGATTAGATGAGTAATTTAATTAAATAGAATACTTAAAGTTGAAAGGTATAATAGGTGGAATAAAAATGTTCTTGAACAGGCTTAAGAACCAATCAAGGCCTGGGGGTGTAGCTCAATGGTTAGAGCACTCACCTGGCAACACCCCTGGCTCTTTTTTTAACCTTTTATTTTGAGAAAGGGTCTCACCAAGTTGCTAAGTTGTGCAGGCTAGCTTGAATTTGCAACTCTCCTGCCTCAGCCTCTCAGGTTGCTGTGTGTGCACTAATTCCTGGCTCAGAATCTTGTTCTGAAGCTGAGAGAGCTCATGTGAAGGGAACCTTTTAGAGTATTTAGCCTTGACAAGATGTCTTTTCTTGTTTAAACGTGCTATCAGTTGTACTTTACCTAAACAAGTGCTATGTGTCATGGTCTAGTACACATACTTCACTTTAGATAAATTCGCTGGCCTTTAAACATGTCTCTTCTTGGTGACTTTCAACTTATTTTTATCTCATACAAACTTGTCCTATTTCTGATTTGTACCTTTCTGGCAAAATCACTACCACCTTCTCGTCCACGTAGGATGTGTTACTCAAATGAGAAAAAGTGTGCGTGTGATTGGTGTGCAAAGTGGGCACGGCCTCTGGGGGGAGCTTTAGTTGAGCACCTCGTGCTTGCATCCAGATGGGTGAGTGGTGACCGCTCCCCTCTTGAGGCAACGCACAGTTGGCTTCTTGGCCTTTCTTGATGGCTGCTGCTTCCCAGGAAGGATGGTGTTCACATAAATCAGAAGGCAGAGGAGAGACACAAGCGCGGCGAAGGCTCCGTGTGGTGCCAGCCTGCTCTCCCAGACCTCTGGGCACAGAATCCCTCCCTGACACTGTGAATCATAATGAAGCCACCGACACATGGAAGGCGGTTAACCAAATGGCGTTCAAGCTGTCTACAGAGGGAGCAGGAAGTGTGGGAAGCGAAATGCAGAAACTAGTTGCTCAAATCACTTCAGAAGCAAGATGGTTGGAGAGAGAGAGTAGAGAGACATCAGCAGTGTTGGTTCAGAGTGAATGCTGCGTAGAAGGACCAGCCCTCTCCACACACTGTCACCTGCCAGCCCACCACAGGTGGAGGTTGGCCCAGGCCCTTCCCCCAGCCAGTTGCTTCCGACTGGTCTGTTGATTGATGATTGTGCTTGGATCAGGACTGTCTCCCAAAGCACTGAGTGTTTAGAAAGTGGTTCATCATGGGGTTAGTCCATTGGTTCCCTGTGTTGTTAAGGTGGGGCCTTGTTATGGTTGGGTCTGGGGTGCCCCAGAAGCCTCATGTATTTGGCTATAATGGGAGCCATGTGCTGTTGGTAGGGCCTGGCAGGTAGGGCACATGCTTGGAGCTCGACCTAGGAGATATTGTCAACTCGTTGAGATTAAGAAACACACAGGGCAGAGCTTTCAGGTGTGTGTTATTGATCTGTGGGCCCAGAATCGGGGAGAGGCACCCACCCTGAATGTGGGCTCAACTGGCAGCTTAACCCGACTACACGAGGGAAGAAGAAACCCTGTCCCAGCTGCTTCCAGGGAAGCTTCCGCTTTGCCTTAGTCTCTGGAGGTCAGTCTGTCCCCTTCCACTTGGCTTCCTGTCTGCCACGCCACGAAGAGCTTGCCTCCAGCTTCACCTCTGCCCTGTGCTCTCACCGATGCAGCCTCCCATAAATGGACTGTTCGAGACCTTATGAAACAGTGAGCCAAAATAAATTTCCTCCCTTAAGTTGTGGATGTTGGGTATTGTGTGCCAGCAATGAAGTAACTAGGACAGGCCTAGTGAGAAGGGGTAGTAGACTGCTGGGGCTTGACCGGGATGGGCCAGATCCTGGGGCATGACCCGGAAGGGGAGGACTGCTAGGACGTGACCAAAAGGGCACATGCCAGTCTGCCCTTTCTCTCACGGTTCCCTGTCTGCAGTGGCTTGAGCAGCTTTCCTCACGCTCTGCCCTCTGAAAGCCCTTCTCCCAATGCCAGTCACCTGCAAATGGACTGAGCCTCCTGAAGCTGTGAGCTAAAAGAAAGCTCTCCTCCCTCAAGGCGCGAGTGCTGGGCATTGCTTTGTTTCTCAGTAATGAGGAAGCAGCTAAGACAACCGCATCGTAGGAGCAAGGTGAACCTTTGGATCAGGGTTTGAACGTGGCCCAGAGAACCATCCAGCAGTGCCCATATCCCACATTTGGAATGCAATCCAACCCGGACGTGGGACTTTGGAGTACAGAGGAAGTGACGGAGCCACGCACAGGGTCAGCCTGGGAAGGTGGGGTGCGGGTAAGTACAGGAAGGACAGCACGCTTTGCCGCAGAACTTTCTCATCTGCACTTTTTGCTGTCTTCTACCATAAACATTGCAGACCTAGACTACTTCCGGTTAGTGACGGGAAAGTAAAATTACTAGGGATTCACGTTTCCTCTTTAGGGAAGAGTTGCTAAGGACTCTTGACCCTCTGGCACCTTTGCCTTTAATCTCCAGTCCTAGTGTCTCTTTCGTTGATGGGACACGATACCTGACACACACAACTTAAAGGAGGGAAGGATTACTTTAGCTCAAAGCTTCAGGAGGTCTCAGTGCATCCAAGGGCAGCTGGCAAGGGGACAAAGGGTCTGGCAGAGAACAGCTGTTCCCAGAATCACAAGAAGAAGAAGCAGTGCTTGGGAAGGAGCCAGGGCAAGAACACATCCTTCCAGGCCACATCCTCAGCAATCTACCACACCCTCAGTGACCTCCCACCCTCAGTGACCCCACACCCTCAGTGTTCGCCACACCCCCAGTGACCCCCATACCCCCTGTGATCCCTACACCCCCAGTGACCCCCCACATCCCATGATCCCCCTGCCCTCAGTGACTCCCACACCCTCAGTGACCCCCCAACATCCCCAGTGATCCCCACACCCTCAGTGACCCCCACACCCTCAAGAATGCACTCTCCCAATCAGGTCCCACCTGCTAACAGCACATGAATCCGTAGGCAATCTACAACATTCAAACGCATAAGGCCTTTGGGGGACATTCAAGATCCAAACCGTAACCTTTCCTTACGCAGAGGTGAGGATGCCAGCATAGAACGCCGATTGCCAATCATGAGATGTGAAAATAAAGCACACACTTTGAAAGGTGAATGGACGTAAAGTAAGAATGCTTCATCAGCAATGTCGTTATTGGGCTGGTCCCATGTCTGCTATTCCATTACAGGAGTCATATACCAAAATAAATAAATAAATAAATAAAATAAATAAAAATCCCATTGCTTCCCATTGCCCTCAGCATATGGTTCAGCTCCTGAGCCTCGCCTCCAGGGCTGAGCAGCCTCTACGTAACACCAGAGGGCCAGCTCAGTTGTCTACCATGGGCGCGCCCGCCTTTCTGCCACACTCGGATATTTCCGTGTAAATGTGTAGGACTTTCTGTACCTGTGGTCTTTGTGTGAGATTCTCCCACCTGAGCCCTCTCTCCTTACCTTTGTGATCCATGACCACACCTGATTCTCATGCCCTCCTTACTCAAAGACTTTTTGCCAGGCCCTATTTTAGACAGAGAATCTTAACAAAATACTTGTTTATGTGATGTCTCCTTCCCTGCTGGTCACTGGTACTGGTCTACAAGTTCCTCTGTTCCGTTCTTTGATCTCTACTGATTTTCATGGTAATTGACACATAGCGGAAATACTCAGGAAGTGATGGCAGAATGGGTGGGTGGATGAAACAAAGTACAAATCAGTTCTCTTTAGATATTTGGTGCTGTGGCCTCCTGATACTGACATACAACTTCAGTAGCAAAGACAGATCATCAGATGGCAAGTCCCTAAGTACCAAACGGACTGAAGTTTTTGTGCTCCAAATTTCCTTCCCTCCTCTCTCAGTGGAGGCACTGCTTCTCAGAACAAAAATAGCGAACAAGACTAGCAAGACCAAAGAAAGAAAACATTAAATCTGAAATGACTGTAGAGTGTGAGTTTAGTTCTCTTTTTATTTGATCATTTCATAGGTACAAAGAAAGCTGGGAGTGAGAATTCTTATATATATATATGGAGTCCAAGTTGAAACGCCTCTCCATGTAGCTGAATTTACTCAGTTTCTACAGCAGAGGTATATGTGTTCATGTGAGTTTACAGCAATCATGTAGAAATTGTTACCTTGTCTTAAAAATGATTCACTTATAATTATGATGAAGTTCATGTTCAAATCTAAGCAAAATATTAATTGAATTCTAATTGTTTCAAAATGACACCAACAATTATATTGTCCCTCTGATAGAGTGTGAGTTGTAGATTATAACTGAGTGGGTTGGTGTCTTAGCTACGTATTTGTTGCTAGGACACATCACCCAACTTCCACAACATAAAGAAGGAAAGATTTATTTTAGCAGCTCACATTTTCGGAAGGTCTCAGGTTCATTCACAGGTAGCTGGCAGTGACAGGAAGGGTCTGGAGGAGAAAAGCTTTTCATAGCATTACAAAGGGACCTTCAGGAGAGTCTGAGATGGAAGTTTGATCCTTCTGAGCCACATACCTGTAATCTAATCTACCACATGCCTGTCGTCCACCACATACCTCTGAATAGCACATGGAATCCATAGGTCTCTCACAATAGCCAAATGCATGAGGCTTTTGGGGGACATTCCAGATTCAAACCACAACAGTTGGAGTGGACATAACATAAATTTGGGAATGTGTTACCATACCATATCATTTTGTATTGGTTTATTCCTCATCACTGTTACAAAATGCCAGAAGCTGGTCACTTATAAAGAAAAGGTGTTTCTATCATTCACAGGTCTGGAGGCTGAGTGTCTGTGATGGTTGGTCCTGTGGTTTGCCTCTGGTTGGAGCCCTCACAATGCATGGTGATAGACAATGGGAGAACATGCGGACAAAGATGTCACACTGTGGAACAGGAAGGCTGGAGTGTCTGAGGTCAGGCTCACTCTTAGAGCCACTTCTTGTGAGAACTCACTCCAGAAAACCAACATTCCCTTCCAAGGGTGGTCCTTTCTCCCACTAGCCCCACCTTTTAGAGTCCCACCACCTCAACACTGCCACTTTGAGAACTAAGATTCAAAGACCCAAATGAATCCTTTGGTATAAAATACATCCAAACTAACACCATTTGTCACCATTATTATTAGGGTTTTTTTGCCATTTAGTGGAATATTACGTCAAAAAACATGGTTATGTTTAGTGAATCATTACTACAAGCATGCTGGTCTTTTCTATCTTCTTATGTAAGGAATTTCAACTAAAAACCTGAAAGATATTATCTGATTGTAATTGCCCAGTGTTGTGGTTTAGATCTGGAGTGTTCCCTAAACATCTCAAGAGTTTGAATGGTGGAATGCCCATGGAGCTGTGTGTTTTTGGGAGGAGGGGCCTGCTGGAAGGGGCAGATGTCTGGGGCTTAACCCAGAAGGGGTAGAACCCTAAGGTTTGACCCAGAAAGAGTGGATCACTGGGAGATAGAACCTAAGAGGGTACACCCTCGCTCCACTCCTCCTCTGGGACTTGATTTCCTTCCTGACCTGGCTGCTGGCAATGCCATGAGGAGCTGCCTCTACCATGTGCTTCCACCATTGTCAGCTGCCCACAAATGGACAGTGACCTTCTAAAACTGTGAGCCACAGTGAACTTTGCCTCCTCTAATTTGTGCATGTTGGGAATTTTGTCAATGCAACAAAAACGTAAGCTACCCAGTGTAAACTTCAACAATGATCTAGGATTAGCTTTCTGTATATTTTTTAATGTGTGGAATGTTCTCAAATGCTCATATTATTTTTTACGAGATTTTAAGTATCAATGAATGGATACAGAAACAAACAAGTAATTATGTAACCAATTATGCACAGGGTTTCTTCACATTATGAGATCAGCAATAGCATCTGTGTTTTACCCAGTTCTTAAAGTTCGTCATCATTATCCAAGCCAAGCTTAACTGAGCATTTATTTTTATTCCTGATTTTGTAAGGCATGCCTTATACTATCTATCTCAATAACCTTTATAATAATCTCATGAGTTGGTTTCATAATCCCTTAAAGTAGGATAGTACAAGGAGACTAAAATCTTTAACAAGTTGTACAACCTCATCAGGCTAATTAATGATGGATTTAGGATCATGAACATAATTCTTTCTAATCTAAAATAATGGTTTTTAAATTGCAATTTTTACTGTTATATACTACATTTTTACTATATTATAGTAATTTTGAAAAAATGGTCTTATACTAACTTGAAAAATGTGTACAATATCATATGTTCAGGACTAAATGATTGGAGTTTGCCCTTCTCATAGAGAAATAGAAAAAAAATTATATTTCAAGAATACCTCTTGTTGCCAAAAATATCACAATGTCAAGCAAGTACATTGCTTTACAAATTATTTTGAACTTTTGATATGGTTTCAATTTCCTTCAGAGAATGGCATTGATTTAGAATGGTTCAATAACATGCCTTTCAAAGACAGAACTCATGGTGCCACCGCTTATGTGCAGCCATTCTAAACCCTTGTTGAAATCAGATGAGCTCTAAATAAACCATTATTTGACCTACAGCGTGGAGGATAGCACCAACAATATTAGTGAGTAAAAACAACATACAAAATTCTGCAATATATACACGATCCAGACCCTGCCTCAAAGAACTGTGCCAGTTCTCAGAGCCCAGGCATCTGCAGGAAACGCCACCATAATTACAGTTAGATGAGGCATAGGCTTTATAGTTTATTTTATTTTTATTTTTGGACTTTTTTGAGTTATTGTTTTTATTAATATATATTTGTGATATACAATAGTCATGTTAAGCTTATTGCTGCCAGCATCTTTTGCATCACCTTCACGCTCCCTCCCTCCCCCTTTCCCACGTCCCCTCCCCCTGATGTCCCCCTCCCTCTCCACAAATCCAGCTGCCTGCTTCCATCTCGCCTCTTCAGCTGTTTTACTTACTTATACAGTGGGGCTCTTGGATTAGAGAAACAACACGATATTTAATCTTCTGGGTCTGATTCACTTCACTAAGCACAGTGGTCTCAGGGTGTACCCATTTTACTACAAAAGGCTCAAGTTTATCTTTACAGCAGAGTAGGACTCCATTGTGTGTGAACACCATGGTGTCTTTACCTGTTGATCTGCTGATGGGCGTTTAACGCCTACCATGATTTAGCCGGTACGAGTTGTGCTGCTATGAACGAGGGTATGTGTGCCTCAAATTATGAATGAGCCTAGTTTAGGGAAAATGGTCCTAGTATATCTTAAAATAATATAATGTGGGTCAATTTATACTTATTAGTATCTGTAAGGTTGCCAGTCTTGAAGGAGCGTTCTCAAGAATAACAGAAATAAATTATAAGCAAGTATCAAGTTATACGATCACAGATCAGCGTATCAGGAAGACAGAAGCATTGCGAGCCTCCCCTGCCTTCCGACTGATGCTTCCTCGATCCAGACAAGAGGGCAGCTCTCTTTCTCTCTTTCCTATTTGAATACGTGCATAAGCTGAGTTACGTGTGCCTGGGAAATAGGCTCATTTAAACTGATTTGAACAACTTCATGGAGGCCTCTGTTAGATATCACAAAATCCACTTATCGTATGTGTACAGGTCAGCGGTTTCTAGTCAACTGCTGGAGTCCTGCAGCCCCACGCCCCTCCCCGTGGTCTGTGCTCTTTGCTCTAACTTCCTGTGAGCTGGAACTAGAAGCACCGATTTGTTCTGCCAGCCACATATCCATTCAGTCATCTTCAAAGACCTCCATCCTCAAGTTACTGAGATGAGTCGGGGACACAAAGATGATAGGAATTGCAGGGCCCAGTGATGGCGCAGGCCTGTCTTCCCAGCACTCTGGGGGGCTGAGCCAGAAGGATTGCCACTTGAAGCCCAGCTTGGACGACTTAGCAGCTCAGTGAGATCCTGCGTCAAAATCAAAACAAAAAAATGGCCTGGGATGTAGCTTAATGTGAAGGCCCTGGATTCCATCTTTATTAAAAAGAAAAAAAAGAAAGATGATAGAAACCAAGAAAAAACATCACCATAGTTAACAGTAAATGAGTTCTCTCTACATCTCAGACTCTGTTCTCACTCAGTGTTTTTACGGTTTAACAATTTTTGTTTCTCACAACAAGCAAAGGTAAGTATAATGTTCCCATTTTATGCACAAAAATTATTGGTCGTGGAACATAAAGAAAACTCACCTACATTTAAACCAGTTAATAGCAATGTAGCAGAATATTGCTACTGTTTTTTCAAGATTACCTTTGGGAAGAACACTAATAAATAAAATTTCCATTAGCTGTGTTTCCTTATAGCTAAAGTTCAATCGATCTGCACACACACACACACGCGCACGCGCGCGCGCACAAGCAAGCGCGTGCTCCTACACCTGAAAGAGACAGGGAAGGGGGTGGAGTGTATCACAGTAGTTAGAACATTTGCCTTGAATGTGCAAGGCCTTGGGTTTGATTCCCCAGACCCCATGAAAATTAATCTGGCATGGTGGCACACACCTGTAATCTCAGCAATTGGAAGGCTGAGGTGGGGGGATTGCAGTGAATTTGAGGCCAGCCTGGATAACAGAATGCAACCCTGTCTCAAATGACAGACAGAGAGATGAGAGAGAGGCGTGTGTGTATGAGATGGAGGGGGAGAAGAGAAAGATTCCCCCCAAAAGATGTTGTCATCTACATCTCTTTTCAAAAAGCTGTAAGCATGTCCCATCCCTTTTCCTCTGTTACCTTTATGAGACTTGAAAAGGTCTCAGCCTAACCTGCCTGGAGTCCTGCTCTGCAGAACTCATGACATTACATTTTAGGGTTGTTTCTTGCCAGTAAGTTTGGGGAAATTTGCTACATCCCTTAAGAAAACAGCTGACTTTACTTATTTTAATCTCTTTATTATCTTTCATAGATACTGTCTTACTTAGTTGCTTTCACATTGCTCAGATACAGTATCTGATACTCACAATTTAAAGGAGGAAGGGTTTATTTTAGCTCACAGTTTCAGGAAGTCTCAGTCCATTAGCATGGGTGGACACTAATGATGGAAGTGCCCTGCAGAGGCCTAGCCAGAGAGAAGCCATTCATGGCACCACAACAGGAAGCAGAGTGTGAGAGGCGGGCGAAGCTCGGGAGGGAGATCTATCCTTTCCAGGTCATGTCCCAGGGACCTGCCCCTTTCAAAGAGGCCCAGCTCATAGGAAACCTCTGGACTAACTTCTGCCACTGAACCAACTTCCAAACACCTGAGGCTTTGGGGGACACACCAGATCCAACCCATAACAAATACTGTTTTCAATACCTACATTCTTTGCCGGATATTTGTGAGACTGAAATAAACTAGTCATCACCATATTAAAATAAGGACATTTTTAGAGCTATCCCCCTACTGGCCAGGCAGCCACAACTTATCGCCCATTTTCTCTGGGAACTTCCTCAAGCCACCCTGGGAACTTTCCCACCTGCCAGCACTCACCATTCTGACGTCCCCTCAGCCACCAGATGCACCCATGCCATGGTGAGTTCCTGGCATTACCAACCCACTGTGGCTCGTACTGGTTCTGATCGCTTAATACAGTTTCAGTGGCCTCATCCAAATCTTTCCTCCACTCCTCAGCCCAAATTTTAGGGAAAATTCATCCACAATCACTTCTACAGGCTTTGGACAACGTTACTATATTTTAAATACACTCTGAAGTCATTTCAGAAAGTGAAAAAATAAAAGGCCAGAGAACAGCACACAGACTCTGCCCAGGCTTCACGTGAAGTTCATTACCCTAACAGGTGGACACACACCTTGGGCTCATCCACTCACCAAACTGGACTTCAGTGGGGTTCTCTGTCCTGCCCTGCTGTGCCCTGTCTGCAGGGAGTCACCCATGAGTACACATCTCCCCAGGAGAAGTCATTCACACCACATGTCCTAACCCTCCTCCTTGACCTAAGTCCTGGGACCCTGTTGTCCTTAGCTACCTGTTGTCCTTGGCTACCCTGTGTGGTGCTTTCTTGGGACTTTCGTGTTCCTGAGTTGTGTTTTGATTGCAAATATCACACATCAAATTCTGAATAGCTTAAATCAAAACAGGAATCACACCTAAGGGTGGGAAGAATCCCCCCAAATGAAAACACAGCTGTAGGAATAAATAGAAACAGAAACTCAGTGCCCCAGGGGTCGAGATGGCTCTGCTTTGTGCGCATGCTTTGTTCTTTACTTCCTGTCTGAAGACAGACTCTGTGCTTCCTTAGCTCCAGTGGTGCGGAGCCCGACAGAGCGGTGCTCCTGAATTTTACATTACATAGCTGTGGGCGGTTCTAGAGAGCTCGGTTTTCCTCCATCAGCTCCACTCTGAAATTCCAAAGGCTCAATACCTGCAGTGCCAGATGAGTCACAGTCCCATCTGCAAAACCATCCAACTGAGACAGTATTAGGCCATGACCATGATTTATTGAATGACAGGTCATGACTCAATAAAACATTAACATATGTGGTAGCGGTGACTGTACAGGGAGCATGCGTTAGGATTTGGATCCGGGATGACCCCCAAAAGCCTCGTGTATGTGGATGGTGTGGATTCTCTATGCATTTTGAGTGCTCTGGGGGATGGGGCCTGGTTGGGGTGGCAGAAATTGCTGGACACGCAGGCTGGAAGGATACGTACGTACTCTTGTCCCAGCTCCTTCTTGGCGCCTAGATCCTTCTTGTTGTGAGCCAGGAACAGCTGCTCTCCACCAGACCCTTCTAGCCCTCTCCACCCGCCCATGCGAAGATGAGACTTTCAGAAACAGCTGAAATAAACCATTCCTCCGCTTCTCCTTTAGTTGTGGCTGTCAGACAATGAAAAAGTAACTAAGACAGTGTGTGTGTGTGTGTGTGTCTGAGTGTGCACCTGTAGAACAGGTGAGGTAAGATGAATAGTCTTATTTTCCAGGAAAATATGGAACAATTTTTAGAAGTTCTATAATTAGTGGTAGGTGCTGGCAGACTCGGCAGGCAAAACAATACCTATTACTCATCCTTGCTGCGTAGACTTCTAAACTGGGACTCGACCTCTTTTCCCAGGTCTGTGGGTTGAACTCCTGCGCCCCTCCCCCTAAGTCATATTCTGGATCCAGCCCCCATCTCACCGTCAGGTTCGTGGGGTCCTGAGGGTGGGTCTCCAGATGGATCAGCACTTGCATGGAAGACGCAAAGACCTGTTCCGATGGATAGCCAAAGGGGAAAGATCAGGAGAGCGCCTGGTGAGAAGGTGGCTGCTAGGAAATGCGCCCCTCAGGAGCAAATCCACTGGCACCCAGAGCCCACACTATTTGGGAGAAAATGAGAAAGAGATTCTGTCACTCGAGCCATGCGATCTATGGCATTTGGTTAGCACAGCCAGAGAGGACAGTCCATGAGAAACCAAGTGGAGGTGGCTGGGTGTGCTGTTTGTGTGTCACACGCACCACTAAGGTCCTCAAGCTGTAAGATTCGCTTACTTGAGTTCAACTGAACAACAGTTGTCACCACCTGCTGGGGCATGTGTTGAGATCTGAAGCGGAGTCTGCCAGCCAGCATCTCTTCCATTGCTGGGCCACAACATCCAACACCTACTGCTTGAAGGAGGGGAGCTTTGGTTGACTTCAAGCTTCGGGGGCTCAGTCCACGGCTGGCTGACTCCAAGGCAGGGCCATCACGGTGGTGAGGGTGTGGCCGAGCCATGGACGCTCAGCTCATGCTGCTGGGATGCAGAGTTGGGGAGCAGAGCCACAGAGGAAGGAGATAGGGGCTGGGCACATCTTCTGCCTCTGTGACTCGCCCAGAAACCCCATTTCCCTAGGTGGTTCCCAACCCAATCAAGGGACACAATCAAGCTCTATCTTCTCTATGGAGACAGGTAAGAAGGAGTTTTGACCCTGAGCACACAGCATAGAAGTGAAGGTACCGCATAGAAGAGCATCTTAGGAACCAGAGAGGGATGCTCACGGTGCAGTGAGGACAAAGGATCAGCCAAACCCAAGCGCTCCCGCAAGACTGCCAGGCCAGGGTCTGGGGCTCTCAGGCCTTATTGCTGAAGAAAAGCCAGGTGAAATGTAGCAGGGATTGACTCTCATCTCACAGGTAAAGTAAAACAATATGCAGGGACATAGGAGTCACAGCCAGCAGATGAATTTATGCATGTGTTTATACTAATATTAATTTTTAAATTTAGTTTAGCTTTTCATCAACATAATACATGAGTGAGTTTAAAGAATCAATTAGTTCTGCAAGGCTGGATATGAAAAAATTCAGGTCCTAAGCATTAAATCTCCACTGAAGCAAACGCTTTCAACTTTTCTTGCAAATTCTGTTGATAAATGACATTCTTACATAATGACTTATTGATTTTTCAGCTTTAGTTTTATCTACTGGCTTTCTAGTATAGAAGATAAGAGTTTAAGTTTATTACCTTGACACACTCACCCTCATAATAATTCTGTCTGCTCCCTTCCCCCCTCATCCACACGCACAGGCGAGTATTCAGTCTCCTTCTAACATTATGGCTTTTGTTATAACAACGCAGTGTCAGAGAGAGTCTGGCTACTGGCTATCTCTTGCTTTATGCCTTTCCTCAAAAGGTAAGTTTTCCCCTGGAGGTTTTGGTAGCCAGGGAAACATACGCACACACGCACACACACACACACACACATGCACACACACACACACACACACACACACACACACACAATCCTCGCAAGAGTTATATGAAGTAGTATTGTTATGCTCGTTTTCAAATGAAGAAAATAATTCTCAAACCACAGCTACAAGATGGAAGGGTTGTGCTTGCACGCCAGGGCTCAGACTTAGGAACCACGTGTGCACTTAACCACAGTGGTAGCTGATTCTCCTTTTTGACCATTTTTGCTGATGTTAACGGGCTGTACTGTTGATCGCATATGCACTCAAAATTGCCCTCCCACTGCATAAACACCCTCTGTCTCCAGTCAGACTCCCTGCATATGGGGTGAACTTCACCTTTGGGAGAGCCTTTCGTCAGCTTCACACAGCCTGCCTGATCCTGAAAGAGTCGTTCCTGTTATGTGTTCTTAATTTTCAAGAAATCAGTCTTTTTAAAATCTTCATGTCTTTCCATGAACTCTTTTTGCTTCTGGAAAGTTGCATTTGAAATTTTTCTCTCCTCGAGAGTTCTCTTTATGCTCCGGGAGGCTGTTGCTTCTGTTTCGCTTTGGCTGTGTTCCATGGCATAGGTAATGAAGTCCTGCTGCCCCCTCCTGAGTGGACCGCTGAAAGCCCCCTGAGGAGGGGAGAGACACGTTTGCTCTTTCTGCAGTCTGTGCTAACAGGAGGCCTTCTCACAACACCTCTGATGGCAGTGCCCTGTCTTCAAGTGTGCTTCTGAGGAAGTCAAGATTTTATGAAGTATCTAAAGTTTTGATTAATCCCTTGTCTTTATAATTGTAGCCTTCCTCTCAACATGACCCTTTTGAAAGTTCTCCTCTTTGGTTATGCCTGGTGTCCTAGGTGGCAGTGGCGATGGTGGTACGGGTGCGTGTTTGTAGCTGTAGCGTAATCCCCATCACCCTGACAAGGGCATATTTGCAGGAACCAGCTGACCCCTCGGAGTTCAGAGGCTGAGAAGTCCTTTACCAAGGCACCAGACAGTGAGGTATCAGGCTCTGCCTAGTCTCCCATTTCTACGTGACGCTTTAATGTTGTGTCCTCCAGAGGGCGGTGGTGGCAGGCTGGATCTTAGATGGCAGAATCAAAATTTCTATTGTTTAAAAACAACAACAACAGGAATTTTCACTGAAATTTCACCAAGTGCATAGAACAAATGGGAAAAAATGACATTTTGACAGTACTATCTTTGAATCCAGGAACATGGCACCCAAACCCTGCATTCATCTATGCCTCTCCTGGCTTCTTTTAGCAGTGTTGTATAGTTTTCCACATCGAATGCCAGTGCACATCCTGTCTGCTCTGTACCTGAGTACTTCCTATTTTCTAGCACTATCATAAAGGTTATTTTACCTTGAATCCCTTTTGTTATTGCTGATATGTGGTAACACAGCTAACTTTTGTATTGCAACCCAATTTTCTGAGATCTTGTTAAAATACACATGAGTTACTAGCTGCCATCTTTTAAATGTTTTTTTTTTTTGAAACTTAATCTGTAGTCCTCATTGTGAGCTCACTGTGTAGCCCAGGCTGGCCTGGATCTCAGGACAATCGTCCTTCCTCAGCCTCCTGAGTGTGGGGATTATAGGTATTTGTCACTATATCCAGTTATGCAATATTCGCTTACCTTTGCAATGTCTGTGTAATCTGTATTGGTTAGGGTAACTCTCTGTCTCTCTCCCTCTCTCTCTTCCTGAGGTTTAACATTTTATTAACTTTCCAAAAACTTGATTTTGACTAATTTCTCATTTGAATATTAGTTTTCTACTTTCTTAATTTCAATTCATTTTAGTAATCCTTTCTTTCAACGTCATTAGTATTTGAGTCATTCTCCTTTTCTGAAGTCTAAGATATGGACATCAGTAATGAGTTTTTCATCTTAATTTTTTATAATACATGAGTTTAAGGCCATGAATTTCTTGCTAAACACTGTCTTAGCTCCATCCTACAAATTTCAGTTTGTCACAGTAAGATCTAATCTTTGTCATATGTCTCTTAAAGACCCTATTAGATGTCAGAAAAATAGCTCGGGTTATGAATTTGTGAGCACTTGTGTTATCCTGATTGGAGACATGAATTTGAAAGTCACTAGAGTAACAGTGGCCCCTAAGGAGGATAAGTTAACCTCACAGGTCTGTGTATAGAGCCAGGGTGGTGGAGGGGAGCTCTAATCCCAACACCAGGGAAGCAGAGGTGAGAAGATCACAAGTTCAAGCCTAGCCTGGGTAAATCTGTCTCAAAAAAAGAAAAATGTGTAGAAGGAACAGAGGTAACTTCACAGGCCTCAGGATTTTGGTACTATGGTATGAAAAGGTCAAAGGGGCCAAAAGAAATCAGTAAGAAATGTCTAAGAACGAAATGGCCCATGGAGGAGTAAAGAAACCAGAATGATGGGATGCATGAGAGGCTTATTTATAATTTTTTCAAAATAAAAAAATTCACTTTCCTCATCCTCATCAAAAAGTAAATTTAAGCCTTCCCGTGCTTGTCTGAATTGGATTGGTGATTTCATTTGACTAATGGAATTTGGCAGGTTTTGTCATGCCTGGGTTTTGAAACTGGGCTTTGAAAATTGGGGTGATTTTGTTTTTTACAAGTATTCTCTTGGTGTTTAAATACTTCTTGTGTACTATGGCTTGGTGACTGCCACTCTGTGCCCATGTCAAGCTAATGACATAGGAAGGCACCTTAGCTTGGGCAGACGTGGGTTCTCATAAGCCATCCAAGAGCTATTGGAAGATAATAGGGTACCTGAGCACAGCTGGGAGAAGGGGACAGACTGTGACCGTGGGGATTTAGGGAGCAGGGGTCTGAGGACATTTCCTCTTTCTGGGGGTTCCACTTGTCTCTGGGGAAGAGGAAGCAACATGGCCGATGGCCAAGAGGTGAGATTGGAACCTGAGAGGCAAAGGAGGCACCCCAGGGAGGTGGCTTTCTCTTGTCTTCCTCTCATTGGCACGTTATTTAAAGTCACTATGTGTTAATTTTTAAAGAAAAGATATCGTATTATCTTACAGGGCTTCTCAGCAGTGGCTGTACCTGCTCCTGTGTGCTCGATGTGTGTGTGTGTGCACACGTGTATGCGTGTGGGTTTGGCTATCAGCTAGCTATGGTTTTATCGTTGTGTGCTCAGAACTGCAACGGAAGCTTTTTTCTCTTAAAACCACTTTTTTTCAGGATTGGTGGTGCTTTAAAATTCTGCATTGGTGCTAACAAGTCAGTTGCACCATACGTAAGAAGTACGGGAGAATAAAACTTCAATTCCTGTACCGATTTGGACATGAAGAGCGTGGGTCCTAGATCGCTCACACGTGGCTTCTCCACAGTCAGTCTCTTCTAAGAAAGCTGTGTATCTCATCAAAGAACTTGAAGTTCCTTTTTGTATCTGGCTTTCACCTTTCCTTTGCCCAGCTGTGAGAGTACCTTTATTTAAAAAAAAATTCTTTAGTGTAATTTTATCCAGAGTCTCTAGGCATTTTTTAGTTAGAGGCTTTCAAATCATTCTGTCAAAAATTTTGCAAAAATAGAAACCGCATATGCGCGTGCATGTGGGTGTGTGTTTGTGTGTGTGTGTGTGTGTGTGTGTGTGTGTGTGTGTGTGTGTGTGGTGTACGTGATCTTGGAAAAGTTACTTTCTATTCTGAAGTCATTCTGCTTAATCTGTCATCCGGAAATGATAATGAGATTATTGTGAGGACTAACCATACCATGCGGGGATAAAAGAAAGGCCCCTCGTTGCTGCCTGTTTCCTGTGTTTCCATCAAGTGGTCACTAAGTAATCAGCAGACATGAGGCATGTTGCGCACATTACAAACCAGACAGCCCCAGATCTCATGTGCTATTATTTTTCTGTAAAGTCCCAGTGGATTTATCTTGTATGATTTCGAATACACTTTCAACAGTTTTAGATGTGATTACATGGCTAGCTCACTATTTAAACCCACAGTTTGGATTACAGTCGCTTTAAGTTCGGCACAGCGACAGTATAGTTATTAAGACAAAGACTGCCTGTTACAGTTTGGATCTGAAATGTCCCCCAATACCTTGTGAATGTGAGTGTTGCAGATGTCACAGCCTGGTTGGGAAGAGGGAAGGGTTACTAAGAATATGGCTGATCACTGAGGGTGTGGTGGGTCGCTGAGAGCAGGGTAGGTCACTGAGGCTGGAGTGGATCACAGAGGGTGTGGCCTGTAAGGATGTGCTCTTGCCCTGGATTCCCCCCAAATCTGTTAAAAAAAACACAGGGTCTCGCTCGTGTAGTTCAGGCTAGTCCTGAACTCACCATGTAGCCTAGGCTGGCCTAGAAGTCATCACATTCTCCTGCCTCTGCCTCCTGAGTCTTGGGATTGCAGGTGTGTGCCACCACACCCAGCTATGCGGTGCTGGAGGATCAAACCGAGGGACTCAGGCTTCCTAGGCAAGCACTGTAATCACTGAGCTACCCCCCAAGCCCCGATCCCCAAACCTTGAACTGCCCTCTTGCAGTGCTGTAAGTAACAATCCCCCACCAGATGCTCGACCGTGGGCAGAAGTCTAGGAATAAACTCAGGCTGATTGAGCTGAAGTCAACCTTTCCTCCCTCAAATTGTGGGCATTGCGTCCCAACAATGAGAAAGTGACAACGGCACTTCCCTGGCACCACCTCACGCCAGGCCTAACGTCTGTGGCATAACTGTACTGTGAACAAAAACATGGCAATGTGATGTACACCAAGCAATGTGCTTCGAAAATCCAGGGCCAGTTACAAGCACAATGATGATTTTAAAACCTGACCTTCTGCCCCAGCTTCCCCATCCCCCTGACGTAATTTACGAGGGTGATGGTTTCTCTCTCCCTCTTTCCAGGCACCAAGCACATCACCTCCAGCCTGCGATCTGGAAATCAGGAGCGTTCCCTTGGCACCTTCCAGGGTCAGAAACAATTAGATATTTGAAAAGATAAACGTAACCTAAAATCGTGTTGACGTGGTGCGCCACAGATGCTCGGGAATCCGCAGCCAGCAAGGGCAAGAGCGGGCGGGGAGCGACTCTGCCTGGAGAGCGCACCGCTGTCCATCGGGCCTGCGCACGCTGATTTACTGAGTATATGCTCGTGCTGTTCTGCATCGTCATTAATTTTAAAAATACGAATTGCTCCTCGCTTTACTATTTTTGTGGATCAGGGGGTCAAACCCAGGGCCTTTGCACCGAGTTACATCCCCATCCCAGTTTAATTTTTGATTTTGAGACAAGGCGTCGCTAAGTTGCCCAGGCAGGGCGGGTGGGGCTGGGGGCGCTCCGGTAGGCAGTCGCCTGCCTCAGCCTTCCGAGGGTGTGGGGCTTACTGCCCGGCTTCTACTTGCTAGTTGAAAAGTGAGTCCTTGCCCCTGGCGAGCCCTGTTTTCCCTCACTTTATTTCATTTAGTCCTCAACACGGACCTGCCTGTTGCATCCCGAGGCGCAGGAAGCTTAACACTCAGGGTCACGGATGAATTCTGGGGTCAGAATTTGGCCTTGGGGCACCTGGACCTGGCGCCCCCTTTCCTGTCTTCCTGGGAACCGGAGACCCAAAGAGGGTGAAAAGTGTGGGTTACAATAAAAGTGGTATTATTTTCCGCAGGAAACCTGGTGCACGTGTTCACTTTCACGGGGTGTGTGTTCATGAATGTGCACGCGAATGGGTGCATATGCACATGTGTGTGTGCGCCATGCGTGTGTGCACGTGCCTCTCGCGCTGTGTGGCCGTGCAGAGCACAGATCTTGCTTGGGGTCCTTCCCGCATGGCCTGGCAGCCTGGAGACAGCACAGGCCCTGATGCCCGCAGCGCCACCCGCGGGTTGCGTTGGCCCAGGGGAACGTCCGGAGGGGTGACAGGGGTCTGTGGCACCACGGCAGGTTGTCCCAACTGGCCAGGCCCGGCAGCCACCGCAGTGTGAGGAGGCTGGCCAGCTGCGGAGCGCAGGAGGGGAGACCCTGCTTCTCCGCCCATGACGAGCTCCCGGAAGCCGCAGAGTCCTGGAACGCGGGAGGTCCTCAGCCAGCTCTGGTGCGGAGGCTGGGAGGCTCACAGCTGCGGTCCCCAGCCACCGCCCGCACGGGCCTCCGCCTCCAGGGCCTGCTAGCCGGGGGCTCCGCGGTGCGCGTCCCAGCCACATCTTGGGCCATCGACCCAAACAGGACAGGGAACAGGAACCAGACCCGGCGTGAGGCCGTTGGGTCCCCGCAGCCCCACGGGAACGTGGGGACCAGGGAGCAGTGAGGCCGGGGGCTGGACAGAGGAAAGGGTACGTGTCCAGACGACTTGCTCAGATGGTCTGCCAACCTATTGTGACCCTGGGACACAATCCAGAGCCTCCACGCTGGGCTCTCAACCCCTGTTCATTTTGTCCTTTGTAATTTTCAGGCAGAAGCTGGCTAAACTGTCCACTCTGAGCCTGCGCTCGAGTTCTCCTGCCTCAGCCTCCCAGAGCGCTGGGATGACAAGCAGGGGCTAGATCCAGCTGGGAAAATATTTTGTAGCAACTAAATATTGGGTTATTATGTTAACTATGGGCTAATGACATATGATTCTATCAATATTTTACTAAAACCATTACCAATGTCCTATAATTACCTACAACTTTTAAGACACATGATATATATATATATATATATATATATATATATATATATACATAAAAGTATAAAATTGAGACTCAGAAAATTTAAATGACAGTTCAAAAACAATAGATTTCCTAGTGGTGAAACTGTTAAGGACATTGACTGTACCGTCTGTTGGAATCACATACTGTCACCAGAATTCCTTACGTTTGATCAGCTGGGCACAGTGGCGCACATCTGTAATCCCAGCACTTGGAAGGCGGAGGCCGGGGCATTGCCGCTTCCCTCCCCTCCTGCCTCCATTCCCTCTTTCTCTCCACTAAACCGTCACTCTTTTATTGGCCCTTCCACTTATTTGTCCCCTGGTTTCCTCATATTGGAGAGATCATGTAGCCTCGCGTCTTCTGGGTCTGCTTCATGTCACTGAGCACAACTTCTCCAGGACCACACAAATGTCTCAACTGTGCCCCTTCATGGCAGAGTAGCTCTCCATTATGGACACACACCATATTTTCCTTATCCATTTGTAATTCCAGTATCTTTCTCTCCAAATCCTTTTCCTTCCTTGTGCTACAGGCCTTCAGATAGGATATGTGGGCTCCAGGGGTGACTGTTGGCTAAAGGGCTCTACCGAGATGGGCCACGGGAGCGAGGGGGTGGCCACAGTGCATAGTCGGCAACGTGCACTGGGCAAGACACAGCCAAGTCGCGATGGGAACAGGTACACTGGATGTGGGTTTCCTCTTCACATCTGGGGATCACTGGGGAATAAGCTTCAGTAGTATGATATTCAACCGTCCCACTGAGGAATACAGACCATCGGTGGTCTACCACCAGGACTTTTATTAATATTGCCGAAAAAGCAAATAACACGTAAGCCAAACTCCATGAGATGTAGGAGTCTTGATGTATACAAAGTGTCAAAAGGCGCCTACATGCCAGCACGTCACTAGGACTGCTCCTGCTCTGGGAAACTTCTACAATCCTGAGTATAACCCGGAGCTAAGTCCCTGGATAATGAGAGGCCAAGAGAAGGGAGATTTCAGTTTTCCCAGAAACACCCCAGCTAGCTGAAAATATGAAGGCCATTCTAGGTCACCCAGCCCTGACTATAGGAGTGGCCTGTCTTAGTGGCCGGAGAAAAGCCAATGAAGTCATCACTGCTTTAGGCCCTTGACTTGTGGGCTAATAATCTTATCAAAGCCCTGCCTGGTAGAGCAGGCCTGTTAGCACCCTGTGAAGCTGAGGCCAGAGGATCACAAGTTTGAGCCCAGTCCGGGCAACTTAGCAAAACCCCATCTCAAAATCAAACATACAAAACACACTCAGTCTCCAAGAACTACACACACACACACACACACACACACACACACACACACACACACACTCACACACATAATGTTAATAATAATCTCAACAAAGTAAGTTCAAACCCTGCACGCTGAACACTAAACATTAGCCGAGGGAAATTGAAGAGGACCTGAGAGTGACTCAGAAAACCCGCTCTGTTAGGGTGAACATGCTCCTGGGGTTGATCTGCAAATTTAATGTATTCTTTATCAAATCCCTGGCTCAGATTTTTCCAGAAACTTTCAACCTTGTCTCTCAAACTCACATGGAAATCTAAGGAACCCAAAATAGCCCTGACAACGTTCCACGCAGTGGCAGAGCCATTCCCCTCCATTTCTAAATTTGCTAAAATGCTCGAGGAACAGAAATAACCAAATTATTTCAAGAATAAAAATAGAGGTTTCAGGTACGGAACTAAGAATCCACACAAAAGAAATCTTTATGTTTTCAATCAACACTGATTTTCGACAAAGTTTCTAAGACCATTCAGTGGAGTAAGAATTGCCTTTTCATCAACTGTTTCTGTAGTCAATGGATGTGTACACACAGAAGAGAAAGATTTGCTGGGGCCCCGCGGAGCAGGCCTAGGACCCCGCCACTCAGAGATGCTGAGGCAGGAGGACCAGATGTTTGAGCCCAGCTTGAGGAGCTTGGCAACTTATGGGAACTTGTCTCCAAAAAAGGGCCTGGGGATGTAGGTCAGTGTGAAGGTCCCAGGTTCAATTCTGCAAACAAACAAGACAGAGAAGTAAAAGGTTTAGTTAGATTCTCACCTCACTTCTCAAACAAAAACTATTGACAATTAATTAAGAGGGGGTCGCATTTATATACTTACTAGATATCATATACATATATAAATATTACAATCTAAATGTTGGTGGAATTAATCTACTAAAACAAATACATAAGCAACAAAAGAACTCTACTAAATAGACTACTAAAATTAAAAACTTTATATAAAGGGCACCATATGAAAAAAAAAACATAAGCTGGGAGTGGTGGTGCATGCCTCTGATCCCAGCACTCGGGATGCTGAGGCAGGAGGATTACCATGAGTCCAAGGCCAGACTGGGCTACAAAGTGAGTTCAGGACCAGCCTGGGCTACAGAGCAAGACCCTGTCTCAAAAGAGAGAGAGAAAAGAAAAGAAAGAAAAAGAAAAGAAGAAAGATAAAAGAAAAGGAAAGAAAAGCACAATCCATGGAAAAGAGTTAAGAATTTACAAGTCAAAAAGTTGATAGTGAGCTTATATTCAGAATATAAATAAAGCTCTTCTACTTGACAAATTACCCTAGTGACTTTAAGATTTTTATCTGAAAGAAAAAGTAACCACTTGGAGAAATATCTCCAGAAGATATGTAAGAGGCCAATATGCACATAACATGATGCTTGACATCACCAGCTATTACAGTGCAAATACAAACACTGTCAATCACCTCTTCAAGCACATGCTGATGACGCTAATCAAAAGGACAGACAACATGTTTTGGCCAGGGTGTTAAAAACCAGATTTCTCCCACCTGGTGGGTCTGAATATAAACTGGTTCAGTCACTGTGGACACCCACATGGCAGGTCCTCAGTAAAACTGACACACACTCACAGTGTGACATGAACGTTTCATTCATAGGTGTAGATCCTAGGGACAGCAAACCTCATGCTCACACAAAGATTCTACACAAGTGTATACAAATCCCTAACAGTAGCCCAAAGGTGCCAACAACCCTGTGTCCTATCAACTGATAAATGAGAAAATACATGTGTGTATGCATAAAGGTTGTATGTTCATGCAGCGAAGCTTTCTTTCTTTTTCTTTCTTTCTTTCTTTCTTTCTTTCTTTCTTTCTTTCTTTCTTTCTTTCTTTTTCTTTCTTTCCTGCAGTACAAGGACTAACCATGGGGTCTTCACTCAGAGCTCTATCCCCAGCCCATTTTTATCTTGTATTTGAGACAGGATCTTACTAAGTTGCCCAGGTTGGGCTTAAATTTGGGGTTATCCTGCTTCAGCCTTCCAAAGCATGAGGATTACAGGCCTGCACCACTGGCCCTGGGGTAAAACTTAACTTTAATTGAGGAATTTAACGTAGAGAATATTGCTTTCCTTAATTTCTAGGACTTTTTTTAGTAAATTTCCCTCTGAGTATTTATTTACTTATGAGATCATAAATTCCAGGTAGCTATTCAAGAACTTTTTAAGTAAAGACCAAAACTTATGTTTTAAGGAATTTGAGAAGGCTAACAGTTAAAAAATACAATTATTGTTATCATCTGTTATGCCAAATAAATGCTGTTTATTTTGCATTCAAGCTTCCGTCAACCACAAATGACAAATGAAAATTGATTGTTCATTCCAAGATGACAGATGTCCTCAAACTGAGTGACATGCTGTCTCCCTGTATGATGTCATGTGTTTTATGCCTGTCGACACTAAGTTTAGACATTGACTTCCAAGTCCTACCTGCAGCACAGATATCTAAGCTTCAAATTTGCCTCACTGCACCTACCCGTTTCCGTTTTTCCTTTCATTTCTTTCTCTTCTTTCTTTTCTTCTTTCCTTTCCTTTCTTGATCTTGAGACAGGGTCTTAGTTACTAAATTGAGCAGGCTTGGCTCAAATTTCTAACCATCTTGTCTCAGCCTCCCAGGGTGCTATAATTACTGGCTTGCCCCAGGAAGTCTGGCTGGCTGACTGGCTGGTTTCCTTCCTTCTTCCCTTCCTCCCTCCCTCCCTTCTTCACTCCCTTTCTCTCCCTCTCTCTTTCTAGTCGGTACAACGTTTGCACTGAAAAACATCCCCAGCTATTATTGTTGTTTTGTTTTGAGAGAGTCTTGTTAAGCTAGCTAGTCTGGGCTCAATCTTGTGATCCTCCTGCCTCAGCTACCCAGATGTACTATTTTTGAGTTATGGAATAAATCAACTGAAATATAAACCAATAAATCCTTGTGTGCACCTCATCCCTCTACTTCCTGTTCAGTCTACAAAAATAAGGAGCTCAGCAAATACATCCTATCATACAGCATGCTAAGCAGAAAAATTGGGAATGAAATTTGCCTGAGGAAACGTCCCTCCAAATTCCCTCCCTTCTGTGACTTAAATCATTTCTAAGTGTTAATACTGTCCCAACACTCTCTGAAATGACATCGCCTCATCTTTGCTTAGAATCACGTCTGTCATTTCAGAGTTTGCAAATCTCATTTGTGATTTTGCCAAAGACTGATGTGCATCTGGACTCTCCAGAGCCGCCAGTCTGGCTTGGCTGCTCTTCTGAACTGTTGGGGCTGGCGTGTCCTGTTTCATGGGGCGGGTTGCTCCTCACATACTGTGTGAACCAATTATCCTACATACGTACATATCTGGTACTGGAGATTAAGCCCAGGGCCACAGCTCCAGACTACATTATTATTATTTTATTTTATTTTATATTTTGAGGTAGGATTTCCCTAAGTCAATAAGTTGCCCAGATGGGGCTTGAATTTTTGATCCTCCTGCCTCAGCCTTCCAGAATGCCAGGATCATAGGTCCAGGCTCAGCAATCATTTTACCTGTAAGCCAGAGTTAATTTGGTGAGGAGTCAATCTGATTGCTGAAGTCCAGGAGTACCCTGAGAGGGTTTCATAAGGTACTAACCCACCCACTACTTCCTACAGGAAACTGGTCACAAGATAGGTATTGAGGCTGCGAAGCCCCCCGCACCCCCCTTTGGCAGGAGTGATGGTTACTCAGGGTTGAACTCAGGACCTTTGCAGTGGGCTGCATCACCAGTGGCCCCGGCAGTGGAGACTGAACCCAGGGTGTTCTTACTGAGCTCCAGTCGTAGCCCATTTTCACTGTTTTCTTTTGGAGACAGGTCTTGCCATGTCACTAAGTTGCCTAGGATGGACTTGAGCTTATAATCCTCCTGCCTCAGCTTCCTGTAAGGCTAGGATCACAGGCATGAGCTGCCACACCTGGTTTTGATTTCTATTTCTTCATAAAGCAAAGAGTAAACTTTCCACCAACGTGCAGGTTAGGAAGACAAAGCAGTCCCAAGTGCAGCGCTCACGGTGAGGCGACTTGTGAAGAAAGAGGGCAAATGCTTAGACCCGGCACTCTTGAGACATTCCTAACGGGTCTGGTGACCTGAAACAGGTCCCTGGCAAAGCTTCGCGCCATGGCATCACAGTGCTCCTCAGAAGGCCTGGCTCAACTCATGCCCGTGTCCAGGCCAGCGAGCCTGGATCCTGCTGAGGTAGATCCACATGGGCTGAAATGAAAATGCCTGAAGGTTCCCACAGTAAACGATTATTTCTGATTTCTGATTTCTTTGTATTAATTGCTTTGCTTTAATCATAAAAGTTGTTTATGTTAAAGAGCACCCCTCAGACAATTACAAGGTTCCTGTATTATTACAATAACAATCCTTTATTGTATATCTACTGAATCTTTTATTTGATGTATGAATGCCAAAGAAAAATACTCACAGAGAAATTCCTCAAGTTGTAAGGTCACCAATTAAAAACATTTAAAAGAAGAATATCTATAAAGTGGATTTCTTTTTATTACGTGGACTGCTCATGTGAGTGATGACCAACAAATGTTTCTTTAGAAATCATAAGCAAAGAAGAGAAGTGGACTAAATCAAATTGTGTGTACACTCCATCCACTAAGCATGCCCCTACTATATTTCCTCTTATTAAGAAATTCACAGTCAAATTCATTAACAAACAAAACAGCCCTAGGGTTTAATGCCAGGGAAGTAAATTAATTTCAAGCCACAAAATTCCAATAAACTTAGTATTTATTGAGTTTTTCTGAGCAAAGTGCTGTGATAATGCCAAAAATAAATTAGACATGTTCCCTGCCTCATTTAGAGGTATTATTGTATCTAGATGAAGAGAAATTGGCAAACTACCCAAGCTCGAGGAAATTATGGTTAGAGACCTGACCAGTGTCAATAACCACTTCAGGAAGAATGCATGGAGAGGGTGCACAGGGTGCCTCTAGTCCACGGGGGAGAGGAACACAGAACTCGAGTTCTGAGGGAGGCTGGGAGTTAACATGGAAGCTCTCTTCCACCCATGGGAGCATCTCTGGAGTGTCTCGGGGAGTGTTTAATAGGTTTCTGGGTTACCTTGTATGATCCGTGAGTCCCCATCCAGTACTGGAGTGTGGAGCAAGACAGAGCCACTGTCCTCAGAGCCACCAGACTCAGGAGTTAGGTCTGCTTGAGACACACGTTTGCTACTGCTTGGCTTTGGAATGTACCTGGAAAGCCTCGTGTTTGGAAGGCAAGTCACTAGTCACAGGGGTTCGTCCATTGACTTCCTGTGCCAGGAGAGGTGGGGCCTGATCAGAAGGCGCAGGTCCCTGGAGCAGGACCTGGAAGTGATGATCAGTGGGGCTTGATCTGGAAGGGAATAGGCTGTAACTGCCTCCCCCCACTTCCTATCCACCATGCTGTGAAAAGCTTCCCTCCGGCTAGGCCTCCACCACACCCTTCCCCATTGCCAGCAGCCCATGAATGCACTGAGACCTCCTGAAACTGTCAGCTAAAATCAACCTTTCCTCTCTTCAAGCGGTCGGTGTTGGGTCTTGTGTCTCAGCAGTGAAAAAGTAGCAATGACATGTTGTGATTTGGGTCTAGATGTCCCCCAGAGTCTTCAGTGTGGAAAGTGACTAGGTTATGGGGGTGCTGTTGTGACCACTGGAGAGATTATGTCAACTTGAGGCAATCAGGAAGCACACCTGGATTGAGGTTTGGGAACCATGCCTAGATTGGGAATTGAGAACCAGCTGGATTCGAGTGTGAATGATTTGTGGGCCAGCGAATGAGGGCAGAGCACCCACCCAGATGTGGGAGGCCCAACTGGAACTTGATAGTCTACCTATGACGAAGAAGAGAGGTTGTTACAGCTTCTTTCTCCAGGAAAGCTCTTGCCTTTGCAATGTCTAAGGATGCCAGCTAGCTACACGCCACTGATAGTCAGCACAGAGTCGCTCCAATCTCGACTTGCTCCTGTCTGCCCCAATGTCCAGTCTTTGCCATTGTTTTTCAAGCAACCAGATCCGCAGCAGACTCTCACCAGCTGTCCTGCAGTTCTTGATGTCCATTGTACCTCATGGTGGAGCAGTCATCAAACCATCCAGCTCTCTCACATGCAGGCCTCCATCTTGAACTATCTCTATCCTCAGACTTACAAGCCTTCCAACTAGATCATTTTGTTATAATCTCTGTCAGTCTGCCTTTTGTAAGAACCCAGACTACTACAGCTGCACTCGTCCGTGGGTAATTTTCAGTACTGTTAGGTGGTGGGGCAACTTGGGTGACGTGTCACTGGAGGTGATCTGGGAAGTCACCTCTCCCTCTCCTGCTCATCCCTCCTCTCTGTTCCCTGGCTGGGATGTGACATGTCCTTGCAGCCCACAAGGCCATTCTGCCATCGTCCTTCTGCCTCGGCACCTGCCGACCATGCAAGGACTGAGACCTCAGAGCTGTGAGCCAAACCAGCCTCTCCTCGTGGGCGGGTGCTGGGTGCAGTGTCCCAGTGAGAGGATGTGACTAAGATGGCCTCCAAGGGCCCTTCCTCCTCAGGGGTTGGGATCTAGGCTGGAGGCAGGGGCAAGGGGAGAGGACTGGCTAGTTTTTCTCATTACTCAGGCTGTATAGAGCTTTATAAGTCTGTGACTTTGCAGAAATAAAGGTCAATATGATGTTTTTTTTTTTTTTTTTTTTTTTGAGACAGGGTCTTGCTATGCAGTCCAGGCTGGTCCTGAAGTCACTATGGAGCCCAGGCTGGCCTTGGACTCATGGCATTCCTCCTGCCTCAGCCTCCTGAGTGCTGGGATTATAGGCATGTGCCACCACACCTAGTTTATGTGGTGCTGGGGAATTGAACTCACGTACTTAGCACTTGGGAGGCAAATGCATTAACTGCTGAGCCATTCCTCCAGCCCCCTAGGGAAATATTTTAAGGATCCTGACACAATGGTAAGTCCCCACTGATGATCCCCAGCCGTTCTTTCCTTGAGGGGCACTGACCTTGCCACAGGAGCGGGGACTCGAGATCAGTTTCCATTACCCTGGTCTCTCTCATGCCTCTGCTGCCTACTGGCTTGCTTGAGCCCCTCTGCACTGTGTCCCTGACCTGTCCTTAGTTTTTATCACGAGAGGATCTCTCCAAGTCACTATGTTGCCCAAGGTTGGCTTGAGAACTTGCCCCCCTCCTGCCTCAGCCTCCCAGAGTGCTGGGATTACGGTCACGAGCCACCACGCCCGGCTCATTCCTCTGTGATTCCTAAGCTCCTGAAGGGAATGGATGGCTGCCTGGGGGTTTACGGACGGATTCTGAGGCCTGTGCTGGCACACAGTAAGTCCTTTCTGTTTTTATTGGAGCGGGGTAAATGAGTTAAGGAGGGAGAAAGAGAGAAACAGGAAAAGGAGGGAGGGAGAGAGGGGGACCGACGGAGGGAGAGAGACAGAGAAGCAGGGAAGAGATGGAAAGACAGGCAGGCGGGCAGAGAGACATGCTAACACAAAATTAGCAGTGCGGATCCTGGCAAGAGCAGGATTTTTTTGGAACGAACAGTAAATCAATGAAGGGATTTAAGCAGGAGATTAATGTAATCTGATTTATGGCTAAAGAGATAATTTTGGCTTCCCTTTATAATTAAGGAAGGTGAATTACACGGGAAGAAAAAGACAGTGCAGGGGTGTGGAGCAGGCCGTGGTTCACAGCGGCAGGAAAGGAGCGGCGTGTGGGTTTGGCCAACTGTGGTCAAATTGGAGAGGCTTCCATTGCAGCAGGACTGAGAAGAAAAAGAAAAAGACGGGGTTCCTGGGTAGACGCGGAGGACTGGTAAGGGTAAGGGCTGTACAGTAGGTAACGCCTAAGTTTTGTCTCCGTCTTTGTTTTTGAGACAGGGTCTCAGTCTGTGTCCGAGTCAGTCCGGAGCTATGGTACATGGCAGTCCTCCTGCCTCAGCCTCCCCAGGGTCGGGGTCCCAGGTGTTTGCCATCGTGCTCAGCTCTGTCAATCTTCAGTCACACAAATATTTCTTATAATTTGGAACCAGTGATGAGACTTAATTTTTTTTTTTTTTTTTGTGAGTGTCCTAACTGAGAGAATTGAGTGTTGGCCAATACAGATGAGGCTTCCTCCTGCTGGGGCGATTTTTAGCTATTTTAGCTATTTTTGTGCTGCTGTGAATATAGGTATACATGTATCCCTGTTATGTGTTGTTTTTAACTCTTTTGGGAGAATTCCCAGAAGAGGTATCACTGGATCGAAGGGGAAATTCATTTCCATTCTTTTGAGAGACTTCCAAACTGCTTCCCACAGTGGTTGTCCCAGTTTACATTCCCACCAGCAGTGCAGGAGGGTTCCTTTCTCCCCACAGCCTCACCAGCAGTGATTACTATTTGAGTTGTTGATATAGGCCAATCTCTCTGGAGTTAGATGGTATCTTAGTTATGTTTTGATTTGCATTTCTCTCATGGCTAAGGATGTTGAACATCTTTTCATGTATTTATTGGCCATTTGAACATCTTCATCAGAGAACTGCCTACTCATTTCTTTTGCCCATTTTTCAATAGAGTCTTTGATTTTTAGGGGCTTCCTTTTCTTCGGTTCCCTGTATATTCTGGTTATCAGTCTCTTATCGGAGGTACCGGTGGTGAATATTTTTCCCAGTCTGTCTGTTCTCTTTTTGCATTGTTGATAATTTTCTTTGCTGTGCAGAAACGTTTTAATTCGAAGTAATCCCATTCATTAATAATGGGGGTTATTTCTTTTGCTTTTGGTGTCTTATTAGGAAAGTCTTTGCCTTTACCTATGTCTTTCAGATATTTGCCTACCTTGCCTTCTGAAAGGTTCAGTGTTTCAGTTTTAATGCCTATGTCTTTGATCCACTTTGATTTGATTTTGGTGCGTGGCAACATGAGTGTGTCTAGATTCATTCTTCTGCATGTGGATGTCCAGCATCATTTGTTGAAGAAGCTAGCCTTTTTTTCAGTGTGTGCTTTTGGCTCCTTTATTGAAGATTAGGTAGCTGAGGGTGTTTGAGTTTGTCTCTGCATCCTCAATTCTGTTCCACTGGCCTACCTGTCTGTTTTTGTGCCAGTACTATATTGTTTTTACAGCTATTGCTTTAATAGCATAACTTGATGTCTGGTATTGTAATATCTCCTGCCTTAGTCTTGTTACTTAAAATTGCCTTGGTTATTAAAGGTCTCTTTGGTTCCATATGAGTTTAAGGATTATTTTTTCAAGTTCTGTGAAAAAAATTGTTGGTATTTTGATAGGAATTGCATTGAATCTGTATATCAGTTTTGGCAGTATAGTCATTTTAACTATACTGCCTATCCAAGAACAAGGGATGTCTTTCCATTTTCTGATGTCATCTGCATCTTCTTTCTTCAATATCATGTACTTTTCTTTATATGGGTCCTTCACTTCCTTGGTTAGGTATACTCCTAGGTATGTAATTTTTTGCTTGGCTATTGAGAGTGGGGTTATTCTTCTGAGCGCTTTCTCAATGAGTTTGTTGTTGGTGCAGAGAAAAGCTATTGATTTATTAGCATTGATTTTGTAACCTGCAATTTGGATGAATTTGTTTATTATTGCCAAGAGTCTGATAGTGGAGCTTTTGGGGTCTTGTATGTAGATAATCATATCACATGCAAATAAAGATGGTTTGACTTCCTCCTTTCCAATGCAAATTCCCTTTGTTCACTTTCTTGCTGATTGCTATGGCGAGTGTTACAAGCGTTATGTTGAATAAGAGTGGTGAGAGTGGACAGCCTTGTCATGTTACTGATTTGAAAGGAAACACTTTCAAGTTTTCTCCATTTACTATGATATTGCAGTAGGTTTGGCTTCTATGAATTTGAGATAAGGCCCTTCTGTACCTACTTTTTCCGAGTTTTTATAGTGAAAGGGTGTTGAATTTTATCAAAGGCTTTTCATGTGGTTTTTGTTTTTGCTTTTGTTGATGTGGTCTATTATACTGATTGATTTATACCAGCCTTGCATCCCAGGAATGAAGCCCACTTGATCATGGTTTGTGATCTTTCTGATTACTTGTTGGAGTCTATTTCCCAGAATATTATTAAGAATTTTTGCATCTGTATTCATTAAGAATATTGGTCTATAATTTTTATTCCTGGTTAAGTCTTTGTCTTTGGACAAATGGCAGTCTTTGGGAGTAAGGTGATGCTAGACTCCAGAAATGAGTTTGATAGTATTCCTCCTCTTTCATATTCATGGAACAGTTTGAGAAGAAGTGGAGTTAGTTATTTCCTGAAATACTGAAAAAATTCTGCTGTGAATCCATCTGGTCCTGGGCTTTTATTTGTAGGTAGAGCTTTTATTTCTGCCTCAATTTCTGTGTCTGTAATGGGCTTATTCACATTTTTCATGTCTTCTTCATTCACTATTTTTTGTATGTGTCTAGGAAGTCATCCATTTCTTTCCAATTCTCTAACTTTTTAGCATTACTTGTTCAAAATAATTTCTGATAATATTCTGAATTTCTGCAGTCTGTTGTAAATTTCACTCTTTTCATTTCTAAGAGCATTAATTTGTGCTTTTTCTTTCCTTCTTTTGTTGAGTTTAGCTAGAGATTTGTGAATCTTATTTATTCTCTCAAACAACCAGCTCTTTGACTCATTTATCCTTTTTATTATTCTTTTAATTTCAATTTCATTAATTTCAGATCTTATCTTTATCATTTCTTTTCTTCTACTGCTTTTTTTTGGCTTAAATTGTTCTTGTTTCTCTAGGGCCCTGAGGTACATAATTAATGTGTTTATTTGTGACTGTTCAGTATTTTTGATGCGAGCATTTATGGCTATGAGTTTCCCACTAAGTATTACTATCATTGTGTCCCATAGATGCTGTTATGATATACTTCTGTCATCATTTAACTCTATGAAGTTTTTAATTTCTTGTCTGATTTCTTCTGTGATTCATTGTTTGGTCAGTAGTAAGTTATTTAGTCTCCAAGTGTTTTTGTATTTTCTTGTTTCTTTTACTGTTAAGTTCTAGCTTTATTCCACTATGATCTGAAAGTATGTATGGAACTATTTCTATTCCTTTGTGCTTATTTGAGCATGACTTAGGGCATAGAATATGGTCTATTGTAGAAAATGCTCCATGTACTGCTGAGAAGAACATGTATTCTGCTGATGTTTGGTGGAAAACTCTGTAGATATCTGTTAGGTCCAAGTTTTCTATAGTGTAATTTAGCTGTTGTATTTCTTTGTGGATTTTCTATCTGGTTGATATGTCTATCTGTGATAGTTGAGTATAAACTCCCCTGCTATAGCTGTGTTGGGGCTTATTTGTCCTTTCAGATCTAATAATTTTTGGTTTACATAATTGGGTGCTTTAGAGTTTGGAGCATATATATTGATGATTGTGTGTTCTTCCTTAACCAGTATTGTTCCCTTAACCAGTGACCGTCTTTATCTCTCCTAATCTGTTTTGTTTTGAAATCTGATGTGTCTGAAACTAGTATAGCTATCCCTGCTTGTTTTCTGGGTCCTGTTGCATAAAATACTGAATTTCATCCTTTTATTATCAGTCTATAAGTTTCCTTGTGGGTGAAGTGTGTCTCTTATAAGCAGCAAATTGTGGGTTTCTGTTTTCTGACCCAGTCAACCAGTATATGATTTTTAGTAGGTGAGTTGAGGCCATTCACGTTCAGAGTAATTATTGAAATTATTGAAGTATGTTTGGTATGTCCTGTCATAGTTATAGTGTTTTAGCATTATGTACTAGACTTACTTTCTTCTCCACTCGCTTTCCTATATCTCTGTCTCTTTTTCTCTGGGGTCTTCAGTGTTGTTAGGCTCCCTTTTGCTTTCTAAGTTTCCTTTAGGTATATTCTCTGCAGTGCTGGCTTAGTGGCTGCAACTTTCTTTAAGTTTTTTATATTATGTAAAGTTTTAACTTCTCCCTCTAACTTAAAAGATAATTTTGCTGGATATAGCAGTTTGGGATGGCATTTATGTTCTCTTAATGCTTGGATGATATTGCTTCGTGATCTCCTGGCATTTAGGGTCTGGATTGAGAAATCTGCGGTTATTCTGATAGACTTATCTTTGTAAGTCACCCTCTGCTTTTCTCTTTTTTAAATTTTTTTTTTTTTTTTGAGACAGGGTCTCGCTCTGTGGTCCAGGCTGGTCCTGAATTCACTTCAGAGCCCTGGCTGGCCTTGGACTCATGGCAATCCTCCTGTCTCAGCCTCCCGAGTGCTGGGATTACAGGCATGCACCACCATGCCCAGCTTATGTGGTGCTGGGGAATCGAACTCGGGTACTTAGCGCTTGGCTTAGCACTTGCTCAAGTGCTTTAACCACTGAGCCATTCCTCCAGCCCTGCTTTTCTCTTATATCTTTTAATATTCTCTTCTTTGTTGGTCCTCTAGTATTTTAATTATGATGTGTTGTGATGAGGTTCTCTTCTGTTTGAAGTTGTTTGGTGTTCTATATTCCTGTAGTAGTTCAATGTTCATTTCTTTCTTATGTTTGGGAAATTTTCTTCCATAATGTCATTGAATATGGCCTTGAAACTTTTGTTTTGTCCTCCGTTTTCTCCTGCACTCCCATAATTCTGAGGTTGTTTCTCTTTGAGTCATCCATCGGCTGTTGTACCCATTCTCTTTCTTCCGTTTTTGTTTTGCATTCTTTACAGCCTGTGTATTCCAGCTCAACCAATTTATCTTCTAGGTTTGATATTCTATTCTCAAAATGTTCAAACGGGTTACTTGTTTTTTCCTGTGTTTTTTTTTTTTTTACATCCTGGAGGTCAGCTTTCATTGTTTTTGTATCTCTGCTGAATTCTTCTCTAATATCTTGTATTGCCTTTATTATCTGCTGGTTCCTATCTTCTTTATTTTTCTCTAATTTCTTGTAAATGCTTATTAATTACACAGCTATGTTCCAGCTTAGTGCTTTTATTTCCTGTTTCAATTCTAGGAATTTCTGGGCCCAGAAGCTATCATCTGTTTTGCCTTATTCATCTTTGTGTTCTGCTAGTTCAAGATCATTGGGATTGTTATCTGGGGTGTCAGTTCTTTCTGTTTCCTCATGGTTCTGTTATTGTGAGTTGAGGCTCCGAAATTGTTGATGAGCTCTGTTTCTTTTTCCAAGATTTTTAAATTAGACTCTTTTTTTGTTTTTAAGTGTTATCTGGCTCTCTCTGGCACACAGGAAGGACAGGTCACATGAAGGCCCAGTCCCAGGTGCAGGTGGGGCTCTTTCAGCAGTTAGCTGGTTGTCTCTGGCATGCAGGAGGGATGGGACACAGTAAGGCCAAAATTGAATATTCTTATCAATGTTTCTTATTCATTAATTTTGTACTTTGTCTAGGTGGGGAAATTTTTTCTGCCAAAATACATTTGGATGTGTATGATATCATTCATGCAGCATGCAAAATTATCAAGTTAAAAACTAGCTGTGCATGGTGGTGCATGCCTGTAATTTCAGCACTGTGGGAGGCTGAGACAGGAGGATCGCAAGTTCAAGCCTCACCTGGGCAACTCAGCAAGACCCTGTCTTAAAACAGAAAAATGAAATGGCCTGGGGACGTAGCTCAGTGTAAAGGCCCTGGATTTAATCTGCAGTACCACAAAAAATATCCTATCATCATATTTGGTAAACTTTGAAGTCCTGCCTTCTGTGCTCTGTCCAGGATGAATCAAATGTTGCTCCTGACCAGCTTTAGTTTATTTGCTTTATAATTTTTAGGTCATTACAAAGGCAATGAAAACAACCCCCCCCCCCTCAAATTTTCCATGTGAGACTATTTTGTTGGCTTTTATTATTTTCTGTATAAAAAAGTAGAACTTCAAAATAAAACAAATTAAGTGCCGTAAGTGTCTATCATTAAAAATAGATCAATTTGAATTGATATGCGACTTCCTAGAAACTCTGAGTTTCCATACCAGTGATGTCATGTGGGTGTACATTGCATGTGTTTCTCCTCCTCCTCCTCCTCCTCCTCCTCTTCTTCTCCTTCTTCCTCTTCACTACTGTTAATGTTTTGTGGTACAGGGGACTGAACCCAAGACCTTTGCTCTGAACTACGTTTTAAGCTCCTTTCCCAAATTGTTTACTTGCGACAGAATGTGTTATGGTGTGGTTGCGAAATGTCCCCAAAAGCTTTCATGGATTTGGATGTTGTGGACTATGGGCATGTGGCAGATGGCGGCGATGTAGTACATTGTTGGGTGTGTGGCCTGGATGTTCACTCATTCCTGACCTGCTTCTTCAGGAAGCACTGACCCCACCCCCCACTCTCCTTTTGTGAGGACCTGTGCTGCTATTCTCTGCTAGACCCTCCTGCCATTGCCAGCCACTCACGAGTGGGCTGGAACTGTGATCTGAAATAATTCTTTTCTCCCTTAAATAATGGGTATCAGGTACTATGTCCCAGCAATAAAACAGTGACTAAAACAGGGACTCAGTGGGTTGTTAAGTTACCCAGGCTGGGCTGAAACTTGTGATTCTCCTGCCTCAGCCTCCCTTCATGCTTTTCTAGTATGCATCTCTTTTAGATGTGCACGACAAGCATGTTTTTATTTATATGTTCAACTTGCATATTAGTAGAAAGAAAATAAAATGGAGAATTCAGTGAAGAGTATGATCATGTCATTAACTGGTATAGAGGAATAGACAGAACACTGGGATGGCTCTGAAATGTTTCCTGTCTATGGTCATAGAGTGAGTTGAGCCTGACTTGGTGTATGGGCCTGGAATTCCAGCACTTTGGGAGGCTGAGGCAGGAGGATTACATGTTCAAGCTCAGCCTTGGCAACCTAGCAAGACCTTGTCTCAAACAATAAATGAGGCTGGGGAAGTAGGTCAGAGTAAAAGCCCTGGTTCAATCTCTACTACCATGGAAAAAAAAGTTTGAGGTACAAAAAGAGCTGGCATGGAACAGGAGCTCAGCATGAAGGCATCACTCACCAGCTTCTAGATGAGTGATGGGGCCACCAGTCCTCTTTCCACTAACATTGTAATGAGAAAGAAAATGCCTGCAGGTGTACCTAATCATGATTACAGGAAGGAAATACTGCATTTAATTATCTCTTTCCTGGAGTGAGATCTAAGGGTATATTTGGGAGCAATTCATTTCACAGACAAAATGCATTAGTTTAAAAATGGAAGAATTTTGAAGCCTGTCATCCCAGCAGTCTGGGTTGGCTGAGGCAGGAGGATTGCAAATTTGCAGCCGGGGCTTTAGTGATTTAGTGAGATTCTGTCTCCAAAAATGAAGTAATAAAAAGGGCTGTAGATTCAACTCAATGTGAAGGACCTGGGATTAAGCCTTACTACAACTAGGTAGATAGACAGATAAGCAGATAGACAGGATGAATTGGAACTATGTAACAAGGGATAAACTGAGCCTGTTTCCCCAGAGCATCCCTCCACATGCCTAACGCTGCCTCACACTGAGTCCAGACTAAATGTCCTGTGGTCATCTATCTACATTGATTTGCCTTTTTGGGACACTTGATAATTTTTTTTCCTTGGACTAAGAATGCAGGGAAGTATCTTCTTCCAGTTGCCAGAATAAATTGCACTGAGATGTGAAATATTTCACTTCTTCATTGTATGAAAATGTTCCCACATCCTTTAATTACTTGGAGAGTTGGGCTCAAACAGTAAAACCAAATAGTGAAGGCAAAGCCTGTATTGCAGGCATGGCTGTGAGACACAAAGGGGTACCGCTTGTGCAAGCCTGGCCTCGGGTGTGACGGTGAGGACCAAAGCTGCACAAGGGCTAAAATGGTGAGGATGGAAATTAATCAGTGATGTAGCACAGGCCAGGTGGCACAGGCCTGTCATTCCAGTAGTCTGGGAAGCTGAGGCAGGAGGATCACAAATTTGAGCCCAACATGGGCAACTTAGTAACTTAGTGAGACTCTATCTCAAATAAACAATAAAAATGGGCTGCAGTGCAGCTCAAAGTGAAGGACTGGGTTCAATCTCTGGTACTGAATATATGTATTACACTAATTACTGCATTAGGAAGAGGATCCGGTATGAGCTGAACAGCCTTTGACAGGTGTAAAGGCAACTGGGCCTTTTACAGAGACAACGAGGGAGTTGGCAGTTGAGAACAGTGGAGCTTAGTAGAGCTGGGGACAGTTGCAGAAGGTGGGTAGCTGCGTCTGCTAGCTAATAATTAGGAAAGTCGGGCTCGTTCGCATCCTGAGATGAGAAAGAGAAGATTCTCTTGCAGAGAAAAGAATGGGTTTCAGTTCCTACTTTCTCCTAATGAGTGATGGAGGTAGATCTTCGAGGGACAGAGGAAAGGTTCACAGCGGTATGTTCTTTTTAGTAAGTGCCCTTAAAAATAGGGCGGACAGAGCCAGATGTGGTGGTACACATCTGTGATCCCAGCACTCAGGAAGCTGGGGCAAGAGAACTGCTGTGAGTTCAAGGCCAGCGTGGACTACACAGTGAGTTCAGGAGAAGCCTGGATTAAGAATGAGACCCTGTTTCAACCACCTCAGCCTTCTAGGTGCTGGGTTCCCTGGGAAAGTCACTATGCCTGGCTTCATTTCAGGCTTTTTATGTAGTAGGAGAAGGGTGAAAATTATCATTTGTGCGAAAGTATGTAGTTTTATAGGCAAATGTTGAGGACATGTTGAGAAGAGACCTCAGCAGGTCTTGCCTAGAGTTCACTGGAGAAAAAGTCATTGTTACACTGCACTCGTGAGTGCCCGGCAAGGATGAAAGTATGACTGCTCTCTGTGATGGGAGTCCCTGCCATTCACGAGCTGGTTATGGGTCCTCTACCCAAGACTGCTGAGGTTACTTCTGGTCACATACCTACACAATTTCCCACTGGGTCTTTTAACTTCTTCTGAATTTCTGGTCCCGAGCCTCAAAGAACATTCAATGACAAAAAAAGAAAAGAAGGAAAGATAAAAACCTGTAACAGTAAGAGGACTGATGAGACTGACGATCAAGATGTCTGGTCCACACTCTACACAGGTGCCATCGTGATTTTTAAAATAGTTTCTGGTAAGGTTTACATCTAAATGGTGCCCCGGCCTTTCCTGTGTGCGGCAGGTGGCTGGGTCACAGGATGCTGTGCTTACCGGTGGATTCATACTTGAGGAGTTCCGAAGCACGGACAAACAGGCCTCGTTGGAGGTGGGTCCCTGGGGCATGGCCAGGAAGGGGCATACTTGCTCCTGGCTTCTCCGCTCTCTGCCTCCTGGCCTCAGGGTTGAGCAGCTGTCCTCCCCTGTGACCTCCTGACATGCTGTTCCTGCTTTGCAGTCAGCTGGCCACAGACTGAAACCGTGAGCCCAAACAACCCCCCTCCCCAGACTGTGGATGCTGCTGGGTCTCGTGTCTCAGCGACGGGCAAGCGGCTAACACAGCTTCCAAATTGACCTTCCTGCTTCCAGTACTGCAGGGTTCGGTGGCACAGGCCTGCCATCCTAGCCCTCTGGGAGGCTGAGGCAGAAGGATCGCCAGGTTCACAAGTTCAAGTACAGCCTGTGAAACTTAGTGACTCAGTGAGACCGTGTCTCAAATAAACAACAGAAAGGGGTTGAGAATGTAGCTCAGGGTGAAGGCCCTGGGTTCTACCAAAAAAAAAAAAAAAAAAAAAGTCTAGTTTTTCACTCACTTGCGCAAATTAGACACACACCTCTCAAAAAGTTTACAAACACACATGATCTGATGCCTCAGTTCCTCGTCAGCTGCCTCTCTTACCTTTGTGCTCACTGCTGTAATTTATCTCCTCACATTGGAAAGTCTTTGCCTGAAACAAATTTCCTCAGTTACCATCTGTGCACACCTCAATTAAATAAACCCCACCATTTGTCACGAGTCTGAGGAGGTGACCTCCTTTTTTAAGGAGGAAAATTCCTTGACTCGAAGATGCTTCATGTTCCAGATCTGAAACATAGCCTGCATAGCCTGACGATGATTCAGTTAATGCAATTCTTCCCACCCCCCCCCCCCCACCCCACACCCTGTTTTGGGGACTGAACCTAGGGCCTTTACACAGAATTACATCTCTAATCCTTTTTAAAATGTATTTATTTATTTTTTCCAGTTTTGAGTCGTTAAGCTGCTCGGGGCTTGAATTTGTGACCCTCCTGCCTCAACCTCCCGAGCTTTGGAATGACGCCACACCCACACATATCTTTTTAATTACTTGTTTCTTTCAGTGATAGGAACGCCCAACACCAGGGTTTCTTTGTTCCTCAGTCTCTCCTGCAATCTGGGATCTGACACTGACAAACACATGACATATGCTAAACGAGTGAACAGAAAAATGAAGAATGAGTGGCAAGGGCAGAGGGTGTCACCCCAGTGGGGTGCAGCCTTCCCAATAGGAGCCACGAGCGAGCGGCCGCAGCTATGCACACTAGTGAGGATGCCGAAAGAGTTATGGGAGGGTGGGGAGAGTTATGTTTGATTGATATAAAATGACACATTCCCAGCTGGACTTGAACCTGGGTCAATTTGTACTGTCTTATTAATGACATTTTCTCCTAGAATTGTCAGCTAGCGCTATCTGTCCAGCGTGTAGTAGACAAAACAGGATGGGAAGCCATTTGACAAGGTGAGAAAATCCTTGGAAGCCTCACGTCCCACACACCCTACTCATTTCCTCACGGAACCTCTTCTCCAGGGGACTGCTAAGTCATTTAGAGACCTTAAATCTACAGCCGCAAACTGTAGATTTAAGGGATTGAGACCAAAGGAGTCAAATTTGGCTCAAGCCAAATCTCTGCCTAGTTACATAAAAGTAAAAAAATGCACAAGTGAATAAAAAGCAGAGGACAGTAGGGAACCTGTCCTTGCACAGCATGGATGCCTGCCAGCCTTGCGTGTTGGAGATGGGGCCATGTTCAGCTGTAAGACTATGGGCTTTTGGTTATTTTTATTAGTAGTATTATTATACATGAACTACAGATTCAATAACATACCAAAAACATATAACTTGGGGAGAGGTAGGTTTGGTGTGTTGGTTTGCTTGCTTGCTTTTTTGGGAGGGTGGGGGGGTTCATATCAACCACCTCCCCGGCAGCCCCTTCCTCCTTTTTAAAAAAAATTTTTTGATTTTGAGACAGAGTCTCACTGCATCACTAGGCTGGGCTCAAACTTGTAATCCTCCTGCCTCAGCCTCACAGAGGGCTAGAATTACACATTTGCAACACTGGGCCTGACTCACTTACTTTCTATTAGACGCTGCAGGAACAAAACAAGAAATTCCCCATCCCACTGAGAATGAGTATAAAATGGTTCCATTAGGTGGCTGAGGAAGTATGCGTCCTCTGAGCCCAGGTGACCTGATAGAGTCTGGGCCCCAAAATCACCCGGGTCACCTTGAGCCACTCATTGGAATGGCTTGTTGCGGTACACATGCAGCATTAGGTGTGTGCAGTTCTCAGGAATTATACTTAAGATTTCTGTGCACGTGTGTGTGTGTGTGTGTGTGTGTGTGTGTGTGTGTGTGTGTGTGAGAGAGAGAGAGAGAGAGAGAGAGAGAGAGAGATGTAAATCATTGATGTGGATGTGTGCACAGAACCTTAGCTGCCTTCAGACATGAGAGATATGTTTTTTTCTCAAAACTGTTCTTTTTATCAACATGTATTTGCAATGCATACTAATTACATTCGACTTTAGAAACTGGTGCACATACACGTTGCATCTTGAGGATTTTTACTCTCCCTTTCCCTTCTCTTTTCTCACCCCTCACCTCCTCAACCTTTCCTTCTCCATAAGAATCTATCTTCCCATTTTCTTCCATCACTCCTTTATCTTTCTCTTTTACCCTTTTATACTTTGAGTTTCTTGTATCAGAGAGACCCTGTGATATTGAACTCTCTGTGTCTGATTTATTTTCCTAACCATCATGGTCTCGAGGTATATATGTTTTCCTACAAGTGAGTCAAATTGATCTTTCTTTATGGCAGAGTAGTACTCCATTGTATAAATACACCATGCCCTCTTTCTCCATCCAGCATCTGACCGACATATTGGCTGTTCCCAGGATTAACTATTATAGGTTGTGCTGCTATAAACATAGGTATGCATGCATCACTGTTGTGTGGTGACTTGAACTATTGAAAATGACAAAAGAGGTTCATACACTAATGCTGCAATGACATGGGGCAGTTATTTAAGCCATATGAGCCTCGGTGTCATAATTGGTGAAACCATTCTCTTCTTTCAAAGAATGTAATTCAAGTGACATCATTCTTGTATAAGTGGAAACAAAGTAGAAAATAATAATGGCTTCAGAGGTTGGAAATTGAGATGATAATATGTCTATTGGCTTTGGAAAGCTGTTGTGGTTGGATCTGGAATGTCCCCCCATAGCCTCATGTATTTGAATGTTGTACACTACTGATGGCACCATGCCCTGTTGAGAGGTGGGACCTGATTGGAAGGGCAGATCACTGGAGCGTGACCTAGGAAGGTGGGTCACTGGGACAGGGTCTGGAAGGATATACACAGCTCCACCCTCCCTTGTCCACTTGTCTTCCTGTCTGCCATGTTCCGAGCAGCTTTCCTCCAGCTGCACCTCTGCCATGTGCCCCCACCCCTGCCAGCTGTCCTTGACCGGAATGAGACCTTCTGACAGTGGGAGTGGTATGAGAAAATGATAAGAAAGTAACTAAGACAGCAACACGAAAATAACAAATTCAGAAATTGCTACCAAGAGTGGGGTTGATGGTCTGACTTCACCTGGCAGTGTTGTTCAGAAGCCTTTGGAACTCGTTTGTGGGAGCATTTTGGAAAACTTAGAAGATGCTGGCAAGAGAAGCCTTAGAATGCTGTGATCTGAGCTTGCTAGGAGACTCCAGTCAGAGCTCAGAAGATCAGAATGCTGATAGGAAGTATGGATTGCAAAGGTCAGGCTCAAGGGGTTTCAGATGGGGCGGAGGACTTAACCGGCAAATGTTACAGAAACCATGTATACTACCCTCGGCAAAAAGTATGTGTGTATGTTCCCCTTTTCCTAAAACTGCCTGAAACTGAGATTAAAAGAAGTGGACTGCTTAAACTGGTAGAAGAAATTCCAAGCTAGCCAATGATCACACTGGACCACAGTGTCACGTGTCACAGTGTCACGTGGACACTGCTTACAGCTCTTCAGCCAGCTCTGTACTGAAAAGCAGGGGGGAAACAGCAAAGGAAAAAGTTGTAAAATGTTTGCAGTTTTGCCAGAAAAAAAAATTGAATTCAAAGTAGGGGCAGGAGAGTGCATGGCCGTTAAAGAGATTGGCGTTAAGAAGAAGCCAGATACTTGGAATCAGGACTATAGTAAGATGCCCTGAAGACATCTCAGAGATCAGTAAGTCCCCACTATTTACTGGTTCAAAAGTGAAAAATAAAAAAAAACCTTTGCTCTGAAAAGAGTAACTCGAGGCAACTTTTAGGGCCAAAGAGGGAAGTATTTGCCAGAGTTCAGCCTCCTGGAGTTCAGCTGTGGCACCTGAAGGCCAGGAGGCCCAGAGCTCCAGCTCCAGCTGGTGGCAGACCTCGGAATCGTCCATGTGCTGCTGATTTCACAGGCATGCAGAGCCCAGGAGTTGTGGGGCCGTGAAGCATTTCAGAAGGAGGCCTTGGAGGCCAGGCAGTGTGACTCTGGGAGGGCAGTGCAGGAAGTCGTGAAAGGGAAGCCAAAGGTTCATCGAGATCTCTGAAATTTGGGTATGCCAGGAATGCGTATAATTTGCAGAGGAAAGCCACAGGCTATAAGCAGAGCCAGCCCAAAAGAGAAGCCACGGCCATTGTACCACAGGAAACACCATAGGCACTGGGCTGCCCGGAGCCATGGCCATTGTACCACAGGAAACACCATAGGCACTGGGCTGCCCGGAGCCATGGCCATTGTACCACAGGAAACACCATAGGCACTGGGCTGCCCGGAGCCACGGCCATTGAACCACAGGAAACACCATAGGCACTGGGCTGCCCGGAGCCCTTTGGGAGTCCACATCTCAGCGGCTTGCATGGGTGCTGCGATCCAATGGCTGGCCCTTCAGGATTTGGTGCTTGCCCTGCTGGTTCTCATGCCCGACCAACTGCCCTCTGCTCTCTATTTCTGTCTCTGGGAATGGCAATGTTCACCCTGCGCCCTTGTATGTTGAATGTGTTTAACATTTCACTGACTTTCACAGGTCTGACACTCAGAGTTGGCCTTCAGGCTCAGAGGAAACTTGAGACTTGGACTTTTCAGTAGTGCTGGACTAGTAAGACCGTGGTAACTCTTCGGGCATGACTAAAAGCATTTTGTGGAGGGAGGGGAAAAAGAGCCTTTTTTGGGGCTGGGGCAGAGCATGTGGTTTGGGTCTGGATTTGAATGTTACGGTTCAGCTATGGAGCCAAGTGCTGTCATGAGATGGGGGTCCAGCTGGAGGGGTGGAGAACTGGGGCTTGACCCCGAAGGACAGATCACTGGAACAAGACTGGGAAGGATCTACGCTTCCTCTTCCCTTCCTTGCTTTCTGGCTTCCTGTCTGCTGTGCTCTGGACAGCTTTTCCTCCTGCTGGGCCTCTGCCACGTGTTTCCACCATTGCCAGCTGCCCAGGATACACTGAGCTCTTCTGAAACTGTGAGCCAAGACAAATCTTTCCTCCCTTACACTGGATGTTGGGTAATGTGTCCCAACATCAATGAAGTAAATAAGACAGAAGTCAAGGGTTTTTTTACAGTTAGTATTAGAAATTAGACCCATCTTCTCCTATACCCAAAACAAGAAAATGGGAATAAGTAGTTGCCCCCAAACAAAGCAGATGGACATTCCTGTATATATTAATATCAAACACATTCATATATATATATATATATATATATATATATATATATATATATATCAAACACAACAGAGTAGCAAACAGTTGACACCAGGGCTGGTTTAGTTGAAGACCTTTCTCCCAGTGTGTGGGGGCACTTGTTCTGCAACGGGCTGTTGGAGGAGAGCTTTGCACTGGAGGCAGGGGTGGCAGCAGGAGGGGAGCAGAGAGTGGGCTCTGCCCCTGGACAATCAGCAGTGGTCAGGAGCTCACTGACAGGAGGTGGGGCTTCATTCGCACCCACCTCCTTCTTAGCACTCATCTGTCCGGATGCCTGGTCCCCAGCTCCGGGGACTGAGGATGTTGTCAGCAGAGATGATGTAGAAATATATACAACATTGTTCAAATTACTTCTTTCATATAATAAAGCAGAATTCCAGTAAAAAAGAAATAGTTTAGTGAATGACTAGCCCACCCACCCAGCCCCCCAAAAAGAAAAAAAATGTGCTGTTTCACTGGGCCAGTGGTGCAGACCTGTCGTCCTAGCACCGTGGGAGGTGATGGGGAGGGCTGCAAGTTTGGACCCTGTCTGCGTAACTTAGCCACTTCACCAGACCTGGTCTCAAAAATGAAAAACACCCAAAAACAAACAAACACAAACGGGTGGTTATGTAGCTTGGAGCAAGGACCTGGGCTCAAAATTCCCCAGTACCATCTAAAAAAACAACAACAAAAAAAAAAAACAAAAAAAGAAAAAGAAAAAGAAAAAAGAGAAGTGCAGTGTCATGCAAAAACAAAGACAGTTTTTCTCTTCGCTAATTTTAGAAGTGTTACCACATGCAGAAGCTGCCTTCATTCAAGATTGAGTGGGTACCAGAGCTTGAAGCAGACGGCGCAGACGAAACTGTGATGAGCGTGCACCAATAACGCATTTTAAAATAAAATAATTTCTATTAAAAATAGTTTCTGTAAAATGTACTAATGACCAGAATGTGATATTATGGGAGGCAGAAACTGTATTGGAAGTTTGTGTGAAAATCAGATGGTCAAACAGGAAGATGGTGGGGGCATGGGGTCTGACATGCCTCTGGCTACAGAATCTGGATCAAAGGACTTAAGAATAGGAAGGACACGGGGAGGGGGTAGATACGATCCTTTATCAGCTGTGACCTTGGACCAAATAAATGGCTGTCAGTAAGTGGGCCACATCCCACTAGGTTTAATGCTCCCGTGATGCCTGACAAAGTCGGATCTTATACTGCTCTGTTTTGTTCTGACACTTAAGTCGCCCTGCTTGGAAATTTTGGACCACGGGGACAGTAAATAGGAAGCAGGTTGAGCCTTATCTCGGGTCTTAAGCGCAGGCCTGTAACCCCAGCACTGTGGCAGGCATAGGCAAGACAGTTGCAAGTTTGAGCCCAGGGTGGGCAACTTACTGATTTTGAGAAACCCTGTCTCAAAATCAAAAATCAAAAGAAAATGGACGAAGGATGTAGGATGTAGCCTACTATGAAGTCCTTTGGTCCCACCTCCAGCTCAGAAAGGAAAAGAAATACGGTCTGGAGGTGCAGTTATATTTTTATGGTAAGTTCCCGCCAGCCCAACGGCTTCCCTAATCTCTCTCCCTGTTGCCCTACTCCCCAGATGCCAAGCAAAGCCAGAGTCCAAGCCCTGCTTAGAGGAGGGGGAAGCTGCTGGCAATGGACAGACTGTGGGCGCTTCCGTTCTCCTTATTCTTCCATCTGAGAAGTGGAATCTCCACAGGTCATCTCCACCGGCGGTTTTGAGCACAGCCGGCTCCTCCCTTCCCTAGTGCACTGCTATGTTTTAAATATACAATGTTCCCCAGCCTCTCTGGTGTGCGGAGGGGGACTGGACCACAGAGGCACCTTGCTCATCAGTGGACTCGCCCACCAGGGTTGGTTTCCGGGGCTTGCAGCTGGCGGGCCGGGCGGAAGCCGGCATAACCCAGAAGTGCATATTCGTCCCCGCTCTTCCTTTGCCCCTTTGCTTCCAGTGTTGAACGTCTTTCCTTTCGCCATTGTTGCTCTTGTCTGGAAGCCAACACTGAGACCTCTAACACCAAAATAAGCGTCTCCTCCTCCTCTAAGATGCTGTGCCGCGTGTCCTGTCCCAGCAAGCAGCAGTGTGGCTGTGGTGTGCACTTGGTGTAGTCTTCCTGCAGCGAGAGCTGCAGACTTTGGGCTTTCATTCAAGATTGAGCAGATAGAGGAAGGAGAAAGTGGAGCAGAGCGAGAAGGCAGGGCAAGAAGCAAAGTGAGATGTGAGAAAAGAAAACAAGGAGCTGAGGGAGAAAATATTTTCGCATAAATGTTCTGATCCCAGGTTTTTTCCCCCCTGAAATGCTGTCTTCCTCCTCGTCATGTCAGAAATTTCCAAAAATAACATCTGTACAAGCAGATGGTTTAAAAAGACTTTACAAACAATTTACCAGAGTTAATTTTAAACTGTGCAGCAAGGCGACGCCGTAGGTATCCCAAGGAAGACGTCACTTTATCAAAAAAAGAAGCCACAGTTCCCAAAGTTTAACATCAGATGACAGTTTCTCGGCTACTTGATTCTGCACCATCCTGGATCGCAGTATGTTCGGAAACATCTGAACAAACAATAAAAATTCAGTTAATCCTTTTCCAAATATGACCTCCCAAATTTAATTTTGTTTTGGACATGAATCCTCTCTCTGTCCAGATAACAGACCCACGCAGCATGTCGTATTTCCAACTTTGTACCCCAAATTCACTGAAGACGCCACGTGTGACAAAGAGTTTACTCTCTGATTATTGAACCAGAGAGGAAATCACAGTACAGGATGATGGGGGAAATACATGATGTAAAACTCTTCTGATTAAAATGCTTAACTGAAATTTAGCCAAAAAAAATCCTTCTAGCTGCACAAATGTGCGCTCCCGGTGGTGGGCCTCCTCACCACCCCAGGCACAGTTGGTGGAAGGGACAATGTGCTTAATCTCTGCCTCGTCTGGGTGCAGCTGCTTCCAAAGACTCTCCCTTCCCTTCCACCCCTCCACGGCTCCTGGAGTGCTCCTTCCGCAGCTGTGTCTGTAGTGTTGCCTGGCCTACATCCTGTCCACCCACTGTGCCCTAGTGGTTACAGGGCGGGTTCAGATGTCTTGCTTCCTTATCCACAGAACCTGCCAATCTCAAAATGTTCGATCTAGTCTCCTGCTTCTCAGTCATGCTCCCGTGCCCGTGCTATTTTTCTTTATTTGTCCAACTTAGACTATTCACAGCCAGAACACAAGAGTCAGTTTGCCCTCTCATCCCAGCCCTCTGGGAGGCTGAGGCAGGAGGGCAACAAGTTTCAGTCCAGGCTGAGCAACTGAGTAACTTACCTAAGCTCTGTCGTCAAACATAAAACTAGTCTTGGAACAGTGAGAAGGCCCTGGGCTCAGTCCTCGGTACCACAAAAAAGAAGGAAAAATGGTTCTTTCTCAGGATTTTTTTAGGCAAAATTGACCATCCTCATCACGCTCTCCCCCCGCCCCCCGAAATACAGCACTTGGTGTGTTCCCCAATTGGTCTTTATTTTCATACAAATTTAAACATTTGGCAAATTGCCTGTGTTCAATAAGTATGTGTAGAAAAAGTGAATGTTAGTTGATTGATTTTGCAGTGTTACTCACCCTCTGTGTCTCGTTTTCACTTTCTATGGGATAGGGCCATGGTTCAGGATACTCTGTGGAGCTCTTACAGGGCTGGCCTTTCAGGGGTCTGCATTGTTAATGACATGCTGCAGCTTGTGGGGGTGAATGCAAGGGTTCCAGACTTTGTTACCAGGAGAGGGATTTACCAACATCAAGAAGTTTGAGAGAGATACAACCACTAAGCCAGACATGGTAGAGAGTACCAGGAATCCCAGCACTCAGGAGGCTGAGACAGGAGGATTGCCGTGAGTCCAAGGCCAGCCTGGGCTCCATAGTGAGTTCAGGACCAGCCTGGGCTACAGAGCGAGACCCTGTCTCAAAAAAGAAAGAAAGAAAGAAAGAAAGAAAGAAAGAAAGAAAGAAAGAAAGAAAGAAAAGAAAAAAGAAAAGAAAAAGAAAAAAGCCAACAGTTGAGTCCAGCCTCCTGAGCTAACAACACTGTCCCTTGAAAGGCAGTAATTCGTGGGATGCGTAAGGATGTGACCAGTGCAGCTGTCTCGGATCACCCACGCTCACGTCTAAAGGTGGGCCAGCGAGATGCTGTGCGGATACAAAGCAAATAAAACCAGATAAACCGCCCCCAGGTCCCAGCCGAGGAGGAGTCTCCTGCCTGGCTGCTGCTGAGGTCCTACCTGAGCACCAATGGCTGCGGGACCATCCGGTAGTCATGACAGCGCGCTGAAGGTAACAGGAGCTGAGGGGCTCCTCAGAGTCGCCCACCGGACTCTGGGTTTGGGTCTTGGTACTTCCCACTCTGCCCCATTTGATAGAGAAGTCAGATTTTTGATAGAGAAGTTTATTTTCTCTTGGCTTCACAACATGTCTCACATTTCAGCCACGTTGCCAATGTGCAATTGCGTTTTAAAGGAATTGCGTTTTACAGATGGTATAATTTTTAAAAATTTCAAATTACTGTACTTAGAGAAGTGCTGGTATGTTTTTTCCAGAAAGGCAAAACTCTATTAGGTACAAGAACATTTTTTAAACCTGAGGAATTAATGTTTACAGGAAAGAAAAATGGCAGCTAGGCATTTTAATGATATGAAGCTTCACCATATTAGGCCTTGGATATTAAAAAATAATAGCACTAGTCCTGTAAATGAGATTGCTTTCTTGAATCAGAGAACTCGCTGTTGGCATGGAGCCATGTTACTGATTACGTTAATATCTTGGATGAGATGAAGGGAAATTATAAACTCAGAATTTAAACATTTCCTTTAAGAATTACATAGGGTGGTAATCTGTTATTTTTAAAAACCATTTTAATAGCTGAGTTGAATGGTGCACTTCTGGAGGCTGAGTCAGGAAGATCGCTAGTTCCAGTCCAGCCAGGGCAGCTCCGCAAAACAAAAAATAAAAAGGAACGGTGATGTGGCTCAATGTGAAGGCCTTGGGTTTAATACCCAGAACCATAAAAATTAAAACTAAAAAAGAAAAAATTTAAAAATTGCCCTAATAATTATGTTAGGTCATTGAACAAGCAAAGCTGTTGAGAATTGATTTACACAGGAGATCAGAGACAGAAAGTTCAGCATTCAAATCCAGATCATTCCCTCCACCATCCACAAGGCTCTGTCACCAACCCCTCCTTCCTTTCCCTCCTTCCTTTCTTCTTCCGTCTCATCCTTCTTTTTTCCTCCTCTATCTCCTGCCTGCTCCCATTCCCTTCTCCCTTTCCTCCTCTTTTTCCATCAATCCATCACCCCATTACTTATGTAAATGTGCACAATATTTTATACTTTGTACTATATATTTAATTTTAACAAGATACTCCTATTATTAAAAAAACCTTTGTCTCAATGAACAAAAATAAAATATATGTTCCTCTGGGGAAGAGTTTAGCCAACTATGAGCAATTCCAGTAAGTCCAAGCTAAATCATGCGACTAAAAATAATTAGATAGGTTGACCTTTGGGACCACAAGGGATCTGAGAAGTTCTAGTCCTTTGGAAGCGTCAATAATGAAGTTAACCTCCTAGGATCATACCAATAGTTGTTTTAGCAAAATCATACTGAAAGCTGGTTTCTTGGGTCTTCATTCAGTATGATTCCCAATTATCTTGACAGCCTCTAGTGAATTAGGGTTCCTGGACCAGAGATGCTAAGCTAACAACCTTGTGCTGAGAGGGAAATGGCAGGGAGCTGGTGGTGGGCACTTACTGTGTGCCTTCCACAAGGTGCTTCTTTTGCTTGGTGGGAGTCTATGACCCTTTAAAGCATTATGTCAACTTAAAGGGATTAGGAAACACCAAGTTAATTGGAGGGCAGAGCTTTGGAGGTGAGTGATTGATTTATGGGCCGGCCAATGAGGAAAGAAGGCCTACCTCTATGTGGGTTGGCCAATCAAAACACTGGAAACTTAACTAAAGGAAAAGGAAGAAGGAAGCCTGTTACGGCTTCTCCTGCCGTGGCCTTGGGGTGGTCACTAGACACTCGTTCCATTGCAGCCTCGCTCCAACCCTCAGGCTGTCACCTTAGGACAATGGTCTCAGGCACAGGCTCACACTGGCTGTCCTGCTGTCTCAGACTGGTCCTCTACCTCACTGTCTGAACAGCTACTGAACCTTCTGCTTTTGCATGTGGAGGTGGCCGTACTGGGCTTCCTTCAGACTCTGTAAGCCATCCTAATAAATTCCCTGAAGTATATATTTCTTCTAAGACGGGGTCTCACTGTGTAATATAGACTGGACCTGAGCTCTTTCTGAAGCCCTGACGGGCCTTGAATTCATTGCAAAGCACCTGTCTCAGCCTCCTGAGTCTGGGACTTCAGGCATATGCAACCACACTCAGCCAATCTTTTATGTAGTGCTGGGGATTAGAGCTCAGGGCCTTGTGCATACTTCAACTGGTATATCTATATAACTATATCAGTTTCATAGCTGGTAGATATATCATGCTATATTACATATTAAATATATACATATATAATTTCTATTAATTCTGTTTCTCCAAGAACTCTAATACAGTGTTCTAATGCCTACTTGTCTACCCAGAACCAGGCAGTCCCTTCACACAAAAATCTTGTTCATGGTGGCAGATGTCCTTGTGTTTCCCATGGCATCCTGCGAAGAACAGCCTTGGTAACCCCTAATTCTTCAGATAAAATGCATGAACTTAGTACCACCATAACATAAATCAACTTCGAAGACTGATGACACAGGAAATCCCAAACCCAGTCTCCTGTCCTCGAGTCATGTGAGGCAGGAGGGAAAGACAGCAGACAGAGAGAAGACAGAAGGAACCCGAGTGATGATGGGTTGGCCACCCTCATTTGGGGGCAAATGCCTGAGTTGTCTGTTGAAGGAAAAGGTGGAAATGGGTGGAACCAGTCTGATCGGTGAGGGACACATCTGAGTTCCTGTTTCTGACCATTTGCTTGAGCCATTTGGGGGTGGTATGGAAGGGAACTATGTCAAGGATGACTGAGCCTCACTTCTGCTGTGAGGAAGGTTGACTTGTATTCAAAATGGAGGCCACACAAAATTATACAGCGAGGACTCATTATACTCACTAATCCCCATGCTGTGTGCCTATATATCACCCACTGCGACATTATTAAGGAATGTTCTCGCTTGATCTCTGAATGTCCCACTGGACTGGGATTCAGTGACAGCACAGATGGTATTAATTGCTTGCCTAGCCAAAATCTCAGTACACTTAAAATGCTTCCTACTTTAATGTATTTAAAGAAATGAGATTTTGGGCATTTCATATTAGTTAAATATTTTCAAAGAGCCCTCTCCTTGACTATAATCGTTGATCTACAAGCCAATTTTGGGAAATGCACACAATAAAGCTATTACAATCTCTCTGCATATAATGAAATAGTTATTGCAGTCCAAATGAGGATGTACCTAGGGCATGACAGGCCTCTTGCACATAACACGTGAAATGCTCCTCAGCAGGCTGTCTTTAAGACGCATCTCTTCACTAAATTTTTCTGTATAATGTCCTTTTTGGATTTTAATCTGTTTGATTTTCTTTCTTCTCTCTTTCTTTCTTTCTTTCTTTCTTGAGACAGGGTCTTGCTCTGTAGCCCAGGATGGTCCTGAACTCACTGTATAGCCCAGGCTGGCCTTGGACTCATGGCAATCCTCCTGCCCCAGCATCCCGAGTGCTGGGATTACAGGTGTGTACCACCATGCCTGGCATTATGTGGCGCTGGGGAAATGAACCCAGGACCCTGTGCTTCCTAGGCATTCCTGTGCCATGCCTCTAGTCCCTTGATTTTCTTTACATTGTATATACATGCATTTGTCATTGCTTTCATTTTTTCTAAATGGACATTATTTTATAAAATATTTTTTGTGCACCTTCCTCTTTGTGGCTCAAAACTGATCATGCACTAGAGTAGCCAGGCCGGTGACGCTGTCCCCATGGCCCCCAGTGTACATACTGTTTTTCATTCATTCTTTCCAGCTGTCTTATCATTTCTAAGCCTCTGTTATTTTTGTCTTCATTGATATTTTCCTCTTTGATGACTAATCTCTTATTCATCCCAGCCAGTGAATATTTAATTTAAAGACTGTATTTTACATGTGAAGGTTTCATTTAAAATTTCTATATAATTTATTTTTATTTCTTAGGGTGCTGAGAAATTCCTTTGTATAGTTTGATATGTTTCTGTTGTAACTGTCTGTTCATTGATCTTCTCTCCTGTCTCTAGTTATCAGTGAGGTTTCCCTTCTCATACATGTGGGTGATTTCTGTATCGAAAGGTGGAATGTTTTGAGTGTTACAAAGCCTTGCGGTGTGGTACTCACTTACGTTAAGGAGTGCTGCCCTGAGCTCCACCCTTGATTGAAACTTGCTTGCAAAAAATGTTTTGTTCGCTTTTTCGTTGTGGTTCTGGTTTCTGTTTTTGGGCCTTCACGCTGAGGTACATCTCTAGTCCATTTTTAATTTTGATTTCGTGACAGGGTCTCACTAAGTTGCTAAATTGCCCAGGTTGGGATGAAACCTGTGATCCTCCTGCCTCATAGGGCAAGAGTCCGGCTCCCACTTCGGGGGGCTTGGTCTCACAGGCACCTGGCGAGGGCAGCATATCAGTGGGCATTCCAGGTTCTGGCCACGGGGCGCTCAAACAATCCCCTCCTCTGTGTACTTCGACTCTAATTTCTATGGTCATTTTTTCTTTAGCAGTTGTGTCTGACCAATCCTGTAGAATTTCAGAGACACAACAAAGTATTTCTGTAGATTCTGTTGCTGTTTCTAGGGATAATTTCTCCTCCTCAGTTCTATGTTCCACAAATTTTAGCTCTCCAAATTTTTTTATGCCTTCTAAGCTCTTTCTCCTTATGTAAGCAGCACCGGAAGACTCTGGGCACCTCCTCTTTGATGGATACTTAAAAATCACCTTAGGGATAAGAGGAAGTACAGGGCTGGGATCATAGCCCGGTGGTTAAAGTACCTGCTTAGAATGTGTAAGGCCCTGGGTTTGATTCCTCAACACCACCTAAAGATTAGCCTTGTAGTGGCACACGCCTGTAATCCCAGCACTCCGGGAGGCTGAGGCAGGAGGATTGCTGTGAATTTGAGGCCAGCCTAGGCTACATAGTGAGATTAAGACCAGCCTGGACTACAGAATATAATTCTGTCTTTAAAAAATATTGAAATCAGAGTCACAGTGAGGACTCACATTTTAAAAGAAAGAGAGATTTTTGTTTGTTTGTTTGTTTGTTTTTTAATCTCACGGTTTTAGAGGGCTCGGCCCACGCATGGTCAGTTGGCCGCAAGGCATAAAGAGCCATGCCTGGTGGGCACAAAAGAGAGAGGGCACATCCCAGAAACGCACACGCAGGGGGAGATGGGAAGAAGAGCACCCCCCACCCCCGACACACCAGGGGCTGCCTCTGGGTCTAACCCCAGCAGAGATATTTTTTAAGGCCCCTCCCTGCAGCAGATATTTTCTTAATTGAATTTGTTAACTTTATACATAGGGACTGCTGCAAAACTAGGGTGGGCTGGCTATTCAGGAGTATCTGGGGCACTGAAGCCTTTCCTTCCTCTCTCTGGCTTCCATGTTCCCTCTCTCTCTCACATCTTCTTGGTGAACTGTTTTTTAGCACGTTCTATAGTGTGAAGCAGCAGTTGCTGTAGGCCATGCGGGTGTTGTTAACTCGCGCTTTCAGGGCCTTTATTGATACCTACGTCCAACCATCTGCTTGGCAGTCATGGGAAAGATTATAAAGTAGAAAGTCAACACTTGGACCACCTCAATGAAAGATTATATTTCAGACGATAATGGGCATTCACCCGGGAATTTTGGCCAGGCTCGGGGCTGCTTGGGCCAGATGCGTTACGTTCCTGGTGGGCATTTGAGAACTTTAAGTGCCGTAATATAGAAACATGATTAGCTTCACCTAGGAAATGTCATTATTAGAGCACAATCGGCCTTTATGAGCCGCAGTCTGTGGCTTCACGCTCACTTCTGTTGGAGGAATTTTAGGAGTCGGCTTAGAAATGCTGGCTGTGCCCACACGCATTAACTTTCAGTTTGGCAAAAAAGAAAAATAATCACTTCTCTAGTGGAAACTGTTCCATTTGGCATCTTTTTTTGTATATTTGCCACTTTTGTCTTTAACTTTTCAACACAAAAATCTCACTGCATGAAAGAATAGCGGGCTGTGTCTGTGATCTGTGTTCAACTTGGTGACCTTAAGTCCCATTAGTTTTTCTCAAATGCATTCTTTTCACTATGAAATGAGAAAAATGTGTGCTTTATAAGATTTGCAAATATTAGTTATAAAAAATAAATATGGGGTGTGGGGCATATCTCAGTGGTTAGGGTACTTTCCTAATATATGCACAAGGCCCTGTTTAGATTCCCCAGCACCACATAAAAGTTAACCAGGCTTGGGGGTGGTTCGTGCCTGTTATCTCAGCAGCCAAGAGGCTGAGGCAGGAGGACTGTCATGAGTTGGAGCCCAGCTCAGACTGAATTCATGACCAGCCTGGATTATAGACCAATATTCTGTCTCAAAATAAAAATGTAGAGGTATTCCACAAAAAATTAGTTGTTGATAGTATTTGTGTATTTACTTCAAGTGGCCATTTTCTCAAAAATTAGTGAGCCAGAGGCATAAATCTTAAATCGTCACTGAATACCATTCCTCATACCTGATATTATAATATCTTATTTGGAAAAGATTAAAAAGAAACAATGGATTACGTTGAGGTATAAGCTCTAGATTCTTAAAATTATTTCACCAGAACCCTTCAAACATTGGCTTCTGGATCTATAATTTAATTGACAGTTGGCTTTTCAAAGAGAGTCCCAGTCATTTTTTAGCTCATTATGTCTTCCTTTCTTTTGCTGCTCAACACAATACCCAGCACCTACCACTTAAGGGAGGAAAGGCTTACTTGAGATCACAGTTTGAGGAGGTCTTAGTGGAGGCCTTGCTGGAGAAAAGCTGTTCCAAGACAAGACGCAGTGACCCTCCCCTTCCAGGTCAGACCCTAGTGACCCGCCCCTTCCAGGTCATACTCCAGTGACCCACCCCTTCCAGGTCAGGCCCCAAAACCCACCCCTTCCAGGTCAGGCCCCACCTCTTAGTGGCACAGGAATCCAATAGATTAACACCTAAGACTGAATCACTTTCCAAACATGACGCTTTTGGGGGCCAGCCCAGATCCAAGTTATAACAGCTACTCTCACAGATTGCAGAGAAGTGATAAGAACAGGATGACATCATCAAAAACATCAAAGAAAAGCAGAATATGCTTCAAGGTAGGCCAAGCTTTTAAAACTTTGACCACTTTCTGGGAATCTCCAAATCCTACTGTGAAGGTCCAGATGAGAGCTCGCTCCTGTTGGGGGCAATGTGACAGTGAAAGACTATCCTAGCTGCTTTTTCTTTGTACTGTGACTCAATACCCAACATGTACAAATTATGGGAGTAAAAGTTTATCTTACAGTTTTAGATCACATCCTAGTCCATTCATGGGTGGGAGCCTGGAAAATGTGGAAACATGCACAGAGGTTGAGGCAGAGGCAGAGGCAACTTCTCATGGCATTGCAAACAGGACGCCAAGTCAAGTCCTGGAAGGAAGGAAGGAAGGAAGGAAGGAAGGAAGGAAGGAAGGAAGAAAGGAAGGAAGGAAGGAAGGGAGAGAGGGAGAGAGGAAGGAGCATATGCTCTTCCAGGTCCTGTCCTGGTGATCCACCCCATTTAGGTCCAGCCTCAGTTTCCTGCCCCTCCCAGGTCTAAGCACCCACCACCTGGAATCTATAATCCAATCCACATGCCTGGAATCTGTACTCCACCACGCACCCATAATCCACCCCTCCAGACCAGGCCCCCATCTCCTAACAGCACACAGTTTCATAGACAATCCATAGCATCCAAATACATGAGCTTATTGGGGGTCATTCTAGATCCAAACCACAATAAAGGGGAACCCCTTTAGCCTGACTAACCTGAAGAAAACACTAGCAGTCTTTTCTTCCATTTGTTTCTTGTTAACTTAAAGATTCAAGAGTCAATTCTATCCCCATGAGAACATAAGTGACACTCCAGAAGGAGATGTCAGTAGCAAAGCAGTTCCCCCGATTCTAGCTCAGATTTCCAACTGTGCTCTTGGCCTTTTGCAAATTCTTAGGGGTAGGATCATAGGAGGGCTCCTCCTGGGCTTCGTGTAGAAATCTATCCCATATTGCCTCTAGAAATCTCCTCTACATGTAGAAATACTAGGGAATAAGCCCAGGCCAAAATTAGAGACCTGTGGGCCACAGATTTTTGGAATTTTATCCTGACTTAAATGGAAATCATAGGAAAGTTTTGAGTATGTAATGAACATCATTTGTTTTTAAAATATCACTGTTCCTGTTATGTTCAGAAGAGACTGTGTGCAATTTAGGAGCACAGGGAAGAACCAGAAAGACGTCAAACAGAAGGAATCCATTAATACACGCTCCTCCCATGGTATGCTGCTGAACAGAAAGTGCCCAATTTCCACCAAGTCTTGCAGTGAACCTCAGCTGAATTCCATAGTGACTCTAGTTTGGCCAAGAAAACCCCTCACCTGAGCTCTAAGTATCTTATGTGGGATTCTCCCTAAACTTTCGAGTTAGATACTGCTTTCAGCCAATTTATCCTGGACTAAATATAAGGTCTCATAGGACTCCAACCAAGACTGTAAACTAGAGGTCTCCAGCCCTTGGCTGGAAGCCTGTTAGGAGCTGGGCCCCACGGCAGGAGGGGAGCACCAGGTGAGGAAGCCAAACTTCACTTGTATTTACAGCCACTTCCCATCACTCATGTTGTCACCTGAGCTCCACCTCCTGTCAGATCAGCAGAACTGAACATTGATAGCAAAAACGTTGGAGATCACTGTTGCAAAGGCCTGACTGTTGCCATTTGGCACTGCCAAAGAATAGCCTTTGATAGGGCCTGACTGAAGAATGGCAATGACTAAACAAGAGGATCAGAAGCCCACACTCGCTAAGTGTGATGGTGAGCCACTGACTCTACAATGAGAGAAATATACAACTAACTCGGCTGCGCTCGTTCAGAAAAGGTGGAGGGTGTACTTGGGCCTGTCACTGCTCTCGTTTTCTTCAATCTGTTTTATTTTTTTAACTTTATATTAGTTAGATATTAGTTGTTGTTAGTATTTGGAAAGTCTACTAATCGGGAAATGACACACACACACACACACACACACACACACACACACACACACACTCACACACACCACACACATATCATCTTCATGAAAACATTTCCCAAAGGAACTTCCATAGCTGGAAGCACTCTTACTGTTTGCTTAAAATTATACATGTAAGCTCCTTCTTTTCATGCATAAAAATTATTTTGTGTTGGAGGGGGGTGCTGTGGAGGATTGAGCCCAGGGTCTCCTCGCTGAGTTATATCGCAAGCTTTTAAAATGAAATTGGCTTCGAGACAGGGTCTCATTGCCATGCTAAATTGTCCAGGCTGGACTCTAACTTGTGGTCCTTCTATCTCAGCCTCCCAAAAGTACAGTGACGACAGGCCCGAGCCCTACCACGTCCAACCTCTGGATCATGTTACCCAGATGCCTGTGACTCTTTTTTCATTCTGTGTTCAGAATTCACACACGGACGAATGTGACTCATGCCAGTTCACAGCTGCCTGTATTATTGATTCTGTGTTTGTCATCCAACAGCCAGAATAACTATCCTGGTTGTGTGCTCACAAATGGAGATGTTCGGTTTTCTTTTTTAGTGTTTCTTCAGCATTTTATTCATGTTACCGAGTAGGAGTCTGCAACCTCTGGCTCACGGCCTGTTAGGACCAGGCCTCACCAGCAGGAAGTGAGTAGTGGTTAAGTGAGTGGAACTTCACCTGTATTTACAGCTGCTCCCCATCATTCACATTGCCACCTGTGTGCCACTTCCTGTCAGATCAGTGGAACTGGTTCTGATATCAAAAGTGTTGGGTGGTGATCACTGTTATGCAGGGATTTCTTTGTTTGCTTTTCCCCACCAATGAGAGAGTGGTTGAAGAGTGATGAATCCATCACTGCTACTTTGATGACATGGGTAAGATTTCAGACTCCTGTCTCCAGGTACAGAGTGTTTCTTCCAAGTGCCTTTGTTAGATTCCGGCCTGCGGAGCACAGTAAGGCCCATTGATGTCTCCGAAGCTTAGCTGCATCTGAGGTCATGAATCTCCACATTAAGCAGCTGTGTGGAATTGAACACTTCGCTTTTTTTGTGTTACACACTGTCCTGCATCTTCCCATGTCATTCCATGTTCAGTCAAAGCAAAGGCTGCAGGCCCAGCTGCCCCTCCTGGTTTGGCAACACAAGGCACCACAACACGACAACTGCCTCGTCACGGAATTTGGCTTTAACAGATTTCAACCCAACATCTACTCTCTGATTGGGGGGTGGAGCTGCATCAGACGGCCAATTGGGAGCATGGATTAGTTGTCACTGCGCACTTTAGTTCCTCTGTGAACACGTTGAGAGTAGGGATTGAGTTATTCAGAAAATGCATGTTCTTGTGGGAGATCTCCAAGGGGATGGGTGGCTTGTTATGCACACCGCAGGGTGGTGTGGCTGTCTGAAAGCAGCTTTGATTCCTGCGTGGACTGAGAAGATCCAAGGGTGCAGGCAGCAGGAGCTCCACGTGATGTCTTGATCCACGCAACACAAATGCCCGTGCTGTTGTCTCTCGTTCATGTTCTAAGTCTCCTTGCTCCATGATAAAACACCCCGACCTCAGATCATGAGGTCAGCAGATTGGAAAGGGTACAGACAGGACAGCGTGACTGTATACCACCTGCTCTCCCCCGAGGAGTCAGGGTGACGTGACGTAGAAAGGTCCACCCCACATGATGCTCCGTCCTCTTGAGTGTCTAGCAAGGGATGGTGGCTTCAGGGTCTTTGCTGCATTTCACTCAGACGTCTATGCCAAGCCAAGCCCTGTGTCCACTGGGGTTTATTTATTCCATGGGGAATCCCCTGGGAAAGTGCTGCAACAAAACAAGGAAGTTTGGGACACGTGCTTTGTGGGTGGCACATGGAGACATGACCTTGGGCACTTCCTTGAGTCCCCATCCCTTCCACTTTGGTGCCGTCCGCCTGCTCTGCTTCCTGGCCACCATGAGCCAGGCAACTTCCCTGTCCTGGGCCCTTTCACCCTGGATCTAGCCCACCATGGACCGACTGCTGAAAGTGTGAGCCAGATAAGTCATTTTCTCTTTTAAGTGTGGGTGTCACATTTTGGTCCCAGCAATGGGAAAGATGGCTGATCAAATTCACTGCCAGATGAGATCAATATAAAAGTCACAGTATTTTTTTAAAAGTATGTGGGACAGGAGGTGTCTGGCCAGTACACCGTACCTCACCTCAGCTGATGATGTCATCGGCCACCCATCACGGTGTCCCAGTATTTCTTCTTTTCCTCGCACCTGTGAAATCTTTTTCCACCACACCCACCTAGTCTTTGTTTCTTGCTTTGCAGGAAAACTCTATGAATAATCCCCATTCTCCATTAAAACCAAAGAGTCAGCTTTCCTCTGCGGTCATAACTCTGGTTCAACAAGCATGAATAGTTGGTGATTTTGTGATTGGATCTCACTCGTAAGGACTCCCGAGGACTCTGATGGGATGGTGTTAGTTATTCTTATACTGTTTTTCAGGCATTTATCTATCGATTTTGCCTCTATGGTGAGGTTACGGAAGACACAACTGATCATTGTGTGCCTGTAACCTCACTTGGAACAAAGATTAGTGGAAGAAATAGGAAGATAATGACTCACTTCTTCCATCAAATGGTGTGTGTTGAGCAACGTATGTCAGAAACCTATCCAGCTGGTGGAAATACAAAGGGAATGACAAAGCAGGTGTCGCTCTCCATGAGACAGGACCACAGTGGAGCAGCCAGGGGACAAGGACAAGGGGAAGAAGGTTCTTAGGGAGGTGAGGTAAATGATCAGAGTCCACCAGACAGCGGGGACTCAGAGCAGAGACATGGGCATTCTGGGAGGAGGTAGCATCCCTGTGGAGATCCGGTTACATCCGGCAGGCGGGGCACCTCGGGGTGGTGGGGGGGCAACACTTGAGAAGGACCCCAGTGATTAAGTGAGCTTAGAATTTTGGGAAAATAGGAGAAAGACTAAGAAGAGAAAATTTCAAGACACAAGGGTCAGGGAATTGAAAGCTGACCCTGAAGACATGTTGGCAAAGGCTGAATTATAAAGGACTGTTTAAACCCAGACAAAACTAAAATGTTAGAATTTTCATACATGAAGCCATTAGGGTAGTGTAAGAAAGCAAACATCACAATCTTGTTTTTCATAATTAGAAATCTGGAGATTGGGCTATTCTAGGGTCCTAATGAGAGCCTGGCTGCTTTGAACAGTGGGGTGCAGTGCACCTGTAGGGAAGGAGTCTGCTTCGGCACAGATACTATGCTTTGGAACTAGAATGTCCCCCATATATGCCTCATATATATGAATGCTGGGGATTATCTATGGATTTCACATGCTGTTAAGAGGTCCGTCCTGGATGGGAGGGGCGGGTCACTGGGGGGGGGGGGTCCCTGAAGGGGTGGCCTAGAAGGTTGTACTCTCACCCCAGCTGCTCCCTACCTGATCCTCCCTCTGGCCATGAATGGCAAGAACACCCTTTCTGAGGCCGTGTTCTTCCTCCACTGTGAGAGTGAACTGCCCATGAATGAGCTGAGGCATCTTGAAACTGTGATCTAAAATAAAGCTCTCTTCCTTCACCTGTGACTGTTGGCTAACGTGTCCCAACAATGAAGAAGTCCCTAATTCAATGTAGTTCAGAGTCTGAGTTCCTAGGCTTCTTATTGGATTGGAAATAAGAATGAAATAAAGGCGCTCCATTTTTCTTTTGGCTTTAGCAATGTGATTAAAGCAGGAGCTACGGAGGAGATGGGGAAAGGGCCACACCACATGGCAGCCTGCCACCCTAGGGAAACAGCAGCTGGAAACGGACACGTGAGAGCCACAGACGGCACGGAGCACTTGCGGGTGACATGTAGTCAAGGAAAAAGAAGAATCTGTAACATGTCCTGGGATGTTTTACTATAACAGAGGTAAAGCAGGGGGACAAAGGCAGACCACCCAAGAAATCATACAAACAATTGCCAGAAATCAGGGTGAGTGTTACCACGAAGACAAGCCAATAATGGCCAATTTGTCAAATTATTCTGGGAAGTAATATAAGTGACTCTTTTTCCTCAAAGTTAGTACAAAACTTGATTAGTACAAGTTCGCAGTACATGATTAGTACAGGCAAGGTGGGGCATTTGGACATAGGTGTACCACGTGTTGCCCATCTCTCCTTCCCACCCTCCCGTCTTCCTGTCCCCAGCCCCGTCCCTCTCCACGAGGCCGCTACCCTGTTTCCAACCATGCTGCTCTCATTTTGCTGTGTCACTAATTCATACTTTGGGTTTCTCTTACTAGGGAAACCACTTGATACTTATTTTCGGTGTCTGATTTATTTCTCCAAGCCTAGGCTGGACTGTGAACTGGTGCAACCATTATGGAAATCAGGAGGGAAAGTCCTCAAACAACTGAAAATAAAAATTGCATTTGACCCGGCTGTACCTATTTCGGATCTCTTCCCAGAGGAGCTAAGACAGAACATTACAGTAGAACCCGCGTACCCACGCTGTATCAGCACAGCTCACAAGAGCTGAGTCCTGACAGCAGCCAATACATCCGTCAGTGTATGAATGGATAAAGAAAGTGTGATGCACATACACACTGGAGCACTACTCTATCATAAAAAAGGACAAATTTGAGTCATTTGTAGGAAAAATCAGTGACTCTTGGATTACATCAAGAAGCAGGTCAGTAAGCAAGGCGTGTTGGCACATACTTGTCATCTCAGCACTATCCCAGGAAGCTGATGCAGGAGAATCACCACGATTTTGAGGCCAGCCTGCCTTACGTAGTGAGTTCAAAGCCAGCCTGGAGTACATAGTGAGACCCTGTCTCAAAATCTAACAAACTAACTAATGCCTGTAAGAGATGCCAGGCATCGGCAACATCAGTTGGTGAGACAAGGTGACCGTCTCCTGGAGGAGAGGACCTGGGAGATTAGAAAGCGGGGATCTCTAGGGGCAATTTGCAAACTGTTTTTTCCACGTAACAAGTTAAAGACTATGTGTATCTGACGTCAGCTGAGCATTATTTAAGCACATGGGTTTAAGCCATCAGGAAAGACCCAATAAAGAACAGCTTATGACGCAAGACAGAGAGAGGCTAGGGCAGGTCCTACATGACCTCAGTGAAGCGAGCACCGGACACCAGGGGCTCCTGATGCCACACGGAAGTGACACAGACCGCCAGGGCAGCACGGGTAATAGGACATGAAAAACTTTCATAAAATTAACTAAAACTTTATCCCAGACAGTCCAGATCAATATTCCAAAAATGTTCTATATTCTTAAGCTGATATAGCTATTTATCTTATATAAGGACTTTTCTTTTTAATCTATCTTTATTTATTTAGTATTTATTGTGGTACTGGGAATTGAACCAGCGCCTTCACACTGGGCTGCATCCCCGCCCCCTCTTATTTATTTATTTAGTTAGTTAGTTAGTCAGTTATTCAGTTTTTTGAGAGAGAAGGTTTCCCCAGCTCACTAAGTTGCCCAGACTGCGCTCTAACTTTTAATCCTCCTGACTCAGCCTCCCAGAGTCCTCGGATTGTAGGTGGGCCCCACCAGACCTGATTTCCTTTTATCTTTAATTAAAAATCTTTTAGATGTGAAGGACTTGTTTTTTGTTTTTAAGGAGGTGAAATATTAACTGCACACACATGAAAGTGTCTGTGTGTGCGTGTGTGTGTGTGTGCGTTTCTCTTTCATGCCCTTCAAATGATCTGAAGCATGAGAAAAGATTCTGTGTGATTCTGGTGCCCAAATGTGTTGGCGTTTGGCTCTCCTTCCAGCCGATGAAGTGACTGGAGGTATTTCATTTTCCAAGTATGGAAAGTGACTCTGAGACGGCGCCTTGGATCAGCACTTAGGCTCCCGGGAATAGCTTGAGCCCTGCTATGGTTTGGATCCGAAATGTTCCCCAGAAGCCGCATGTCTTTGGATGTAGCAGGGTAATTGTGGAACAATGCTGTTGGGAGTGGGCATGCTGGAGGGTCGGATGGTTGGGGCTTGACCCGGAGGGATTGTGTCCACTTGTTGAAATTGGGGGTCATCCAGGGAAGGGCTTTCAGGTGTATGCTGTTGACGTGTGGACCAGGAATAGAGGGAGGGGCAGACCCTGGTGTTGGAGGCCCTACGAGCCACTTAAACCTAGTAAAGGAAGAAAGAAGAAACGGTTGCAGCTTCTTCCTGGGAAAGCTCTACTCTTGCCTGGGTCTCCAGACACTGGTGGCTCCTGCCCGATCTGGCTTCTGTCTGCAGCCGGGCGAGCAGCTCTCCAGCCTCTGGCCTGTGCTTCCACGAACAGACTCAGACCTTCTGAAACTGCAAGCTGAAAAAAATCTTTCCTCCCTTAAACTGTGGATGTTGGGTATTTTGAAAGTAACTGAGACCAACCCCATTCTCAATGTGCACCGATGCCCACCATCCCCACCCCCAGCGCTCAGGACAAAGCCAATGGCAGGAAATGACGTAGGCGAAGCGTTCCCACAGACTTAACCTGCAGCAGCCCTCCACGCGGCAGCAAAGTCCATACCCAAACACGAATTTGAGTTGACTCCCTAAAAAATAGAAGTTCGGCTGAGCTCGGTGGCACAGGCCTTGTCACCCAGCACTCCTGGAGGCTGAGGCAGGAGTGAGTGCAAGTGGAGCCCTGCCTCAGCAACCTGGTGACCTAGGGAGGCCCTGTCTCAAATACCAAAAACACCAACAGGCTTGGGGTGGAGCTCTGTGAGAAGGCCCCAGGCTGAGTCCCTCCGGTCCCAATAACTACACTAAGTATTAAGCAAAATTAAACTAATTAGAACACACTAATTAAAATACTAATTAGTTAATTAAAATAAAATTGACTTTCTAAGGGACTGTACTACTTTTTTCTTCCCACGCACCTCAGAGAACACACACTTCATGCTGATTCAGGGGATGTTTTTGGAGTTCTTGGACAAGCAAACAGTAAGACAGAGCAGCTGGGCTTGTGTGGGGAATCCTGGTAACCCCGATGCCATGGGCACGTTTCATTTTAATGCTTCCCCTTTCTCGTTACTTTTACCTGTACGCATTCGTGATACATAATAATCCCATCCAAACAGACATTGTTGCATTACATAGAACATCTGAACCCCCCACCCTCCTGCCCGCTCCCCACCATCTTCGTGTCCCCTTCTCACCTCCATGAAGTCTTAACCCGCCCCCAAGTTTTGTTAAAATTTTTCTTTTTCTTTTCCTTTTTCCTTTTCTTTTTTTAAACTGGTTTGGTGTTTATATTTTCTTTTCACAAATTCCTTTTCATCTAGAACTCATGGGGAATGGGCAACTTACTTTTTCTTCCTTTCCCAATAAATACCCAGCAATTTATTCTACTATTTGCTACAAAATAGCCCTATTAGTTATTCCCCCCATAATCTAATGTCTTATCGCATGCATGCTCTGCAAGGATGTTACACATACAGGCGTCTCATTCTCAAATCACGTTTAAAAAATCTGTTGGCCAAATCTGTGCCCTGTCACATGACTTGAACTAAGTAAGAGCCTCTTTACGCAGGGTCTACTGCTGTCTTTGGCTTTTTTCTTCTTTGTCAAAATTACGTTGACTTCTGCACATTTATGATTTCATAAATTTTGGGAGAGGGACTGGGAACTGAACACGAGGACTTCACAGTGATCTGTATCTCCAGCTGTAGGTTTTTTAAAAATTATTACTAGAAATCCAGGTTCTTGCTAAGTTCCTAAGGGGCCCACACTGTGCTTGAACTCTCAGTCCTCCTGCCTCAGCCTCCCTGAGTGCTGGGGTGACAGGTGTGCTCCACTGCACCTTGTTTCATAGGATTATTTATTTATTTATTTATGGTACTGGGGACCCAACCCAGGGCCTTCTCCCTCAGCTACATCCCCAGCCCACTTTTAGACTTGATTTTTATACAGGGAGTCACCAAGTCATTAAGTTGTCCAGGCTGGGCTAGAACTCGCAATCCTCCTGCCTCAGCCTCCCAGAGTGCTGCGATGACAGGCATTGACTGTTACACCAGGCTTCATAGGAATTTTAACATCGGTCTGAATATTTGAATATGTAAGCAAACAATGAACATGAGATGCTCCTCGTGGGGCAAAAGAAGCCAATGTGTCAAACTCAAGGCTGGGGGAGCCAAGCACCCCCACAGTGGAGCTGTGCCAAGCGCCTGCCCCGCAAAGGCACAGGCGGGCTCTGCATCCCCAGCTTCCTGAGGGTGTGACCAGGTGAAGACTCAGAAACGTAAGAAGTTGAGTCCTCGGGAAGCCTGGCTCAGTGCTTTCTCTCTCAGAGGGGTGTGTGTGTGTGTGTGTGTGTGTTTAATTTTAATTTTGGTTTGATTTTGAGACAGAGTCTCACTCTCTAGTCCAGGCTGGTCCTGAACTCACTATGCAGCCCAGTCTGGCCTCAAACTCAGGACAACCCTCCTGCCTCAGCCTCCTGAGTGCTGGGATTACAGCAGCGCACCCCCAGGCCTGGCTAGTTCGTAGGTGATGCTGGGGGCCTGGATCCAGGGCCTGTGTGCTCTAACCGCGGGGCCAACCCTGGCGCTGCGTTCTCTTCAGCCCTATGGCGGTTGCCACAGCCACAAAGTGAGCGTGGGGCCGCACTGCTGGGCTGCTAACCTCCACTTCCTGCGGTACAGCAGGTGCCAACTTTCAAGGGCAGTGTTTATCTGTAAAACTGCCCGCGTTCCTTCTCCATGCTAGAGCCTGCCCCGGCTTGGAAGGGGCCAGTTCCCTCAAGGAGCGGACATGCGGGGAAGTTAAGGGAGCAAGCGCTGCGAAAAACCACCCCGCAGAGGGGGACAAAGGTGCTGGGACGGGGCCAGGACCACCTCTCCTGGGCCTGGGGAGGAAGCGCAGTGCAAAGGTCCTGAGTTCCACCTGCAGCGCCAAAAATAAATGAGGAAATACACCGGAAGGAAGGAGGGAGGGGAGGAGGGAAGGAGGGAAGGGAGGGGAAGAGGGAAGGAGGGAAGGAGGGAAGGAGGGAAGGAAGGACAGAAGGAAGGACGGAAGGAAGGGAAGATTTCCCGGAAATACTACGCAGTGAGAAACCGAAACAGAGATGAAGTGGGGAAGTTCCAGCTCTGCCTTCCGCACGGAATTCCCAGCCGCGGCCCGCCCGCCCTGCCCGGCCCTGCCCAAGGCGGCGGCGCGGCGGGGCACGACGGGGCCGCGCACCTGCGGAGCCGCCGCCGCAGCCGGTTCTCTGCGTCTTCACCGCCCAGGGCAGCGAGCAAAATGCACTCGCCTGATTTCATTTTAAAGGAACGGTGCCGCGAAGTCGGTTCCGGGGAAGGATCTTGTCCTTTCCCAGTGCTACAGCTGGAGAATTTTAATGCGGCTCGGGGCGGAGAAGGACTGGAGAGAATTTGCATCTGGGAGTCACTGCGCGCTCGGCCAGGCGCCCAGCAGCCTGGCGGGCCGGGCCTCCCCCGGTGTGCGTGGAGGGTCCCCAAACAACAGCAGTAGCAGCGATCTCCGGCCCTCCTGCCTGGGCCTCGGCCTTCGATGGGCCCGAGACGCTTGCGAATCTGAGGATGTGAGAACTCACCCGCCATGATGTCGGGGGCGCGGTGGGCGCTCGGATTCCGGGCGCCGCGTGGTGATTGGATTTTAAACACGCTCCGATTCTTTCCTTATCTTAATATTTCCCATTAATATCCAGCAGGCACCTGCAGCGTCTCGGTGTGGCGATCGCTGAGCTCCATCGTAATAAACCTGCTTTATTCATGCCTCGGGCATAAAGCGCGCCTCTCTACCATGCCAGGCCTGGCAAAAACAAAAAATTATCTTAGAAAAATCTAACTAGCAACTGCCCAGTTATTTGGGTGCTAATAACTCGTGGTCATCCGCATGAGTTAGGAGAGACTCCCCCAATTACTTTCCTCGGGAAGTCTTTATTTGAGGCTAATTTCCCCTTTGGTGTATTTTGTGTTATTTTTTATTACCGAAAATTACACTGAGAATGCCTGGAGGAATAATGATTTCCATGATAAATTATTCTTCTCCATAAAAAGAGCCCGCAATTACTTGGTCACATGTCCACATTTGTAATTGGTTTTCAAAACACATCTTTTATTTCACTCAAACCTATCTACATAACGGTGGGATGATTAGGGGCAGCTTAAGTAAGCACTCCAGTGATTTTTTTTAGTTCGCTGAATTCTGAAGTCTAAGCCTGTGAGTGTTACATTATCATCTGTTTGACATTAACATTAATGAACATTCCAGAAAGCACCACTACATGATCCCATTCTGTGGTATATTTTCCTCACTGAGAACAGGTTCTGTCCTTTGGGGCTTCTTTATATAAGTGACTTGCCAGGTACCAGCTGAATGTGCCGACAATATTTTAGCTTCAGAATAATACTTTTTGATGTTTTGGTGGCGCTGGGGATTGAACCCAAGGCTTTGGCAATGAGCTCCATCTTCAGCCCCTTTTCACTATTTATTTGAGACAGGGTCTCAGTAAGTTGCTCAACTGCCCCTGCTGAGCTCAAACTTGTGATCTTCTTGCCTCAGCCTCCCAAAGTGTTGGGAATGCACGTCTGTACCAAGTGGCCTGGCTTAAAGAATACCTTTCTCTGGAAAAAAAGAAAAAAAGAAGCTTTTTTCCTTCATGTTTTATAGCAATGAGTGTCATAAGCTAACATGGAGTCTCAAGTGTCTGGAAATTAGGGGGTAGTCGGAATGAAAACTCAAAGGTTTTCAACAAGCAGAATTTTTGGCTCACAAAAAAATATTTAACACCACTCAATTTACTTTTCAATCCAAGGAGTCCTGTCCGACAAATTGTTTCTGCATCTTGATCTAATCAAAAATTACAAAAATAGACTTCTATGAGTCAAAAATCTTGGAGTGACAGGGCAAGAAACCTGGCTCAAAAGATGTATTTATTCTTGGCGAGGACTTGACTGTTTTCAAGATAAAGAAATGATCAACGTTTGAAGAGAAGGATATGTTCACCCAAACTTGAAGATTACATCGTCTATGTGTCCCAGTATCTGTCATCAGGATCTAGGTGCATGAGCAGGATGCTGATGTTTTTATGTAACAGTTATGTTTTTAAAATGCTCAGAAAAGGAGGCTTTATTAATACCCACATAAATCTCCTCTTTTCCTCCTTCCTTCTCTTTCTCTAAGTCATAATAAAAGTGAGAAGCACCTAAAAATATCATTTCTCTCTGAAAGAAACCAGGGTCCTTTTTGATATAGGATGAAAATAGGGTGAGCCCCAGAAGAAGGGGAGCAAAAGTCAGGAGCAGGAAGCTGTGTCAAAGAGACATAACAGCCAGCTGGTATGGTGGTGCATGCCTGTAACCAGGCACTCACGAGGCTGAGGCAGGAAGATTGCTGTGAGTGTGAGGTCAGCCGGGGCTACATAGTAAGTTCAGGACCAGCCTGGACCATACAGTAAAACTCTGTCTTAAAACAAAACCAGACATTCACAAAGACTAAGAAGCCAATTCAAAGCAACTAGTCACATGAAGACGAAAAAAAAAAAAAGAGTATTGTACTTGGCCAGCTCCTCAGTCACTATGACTACATACCTAATACAAATTAAAGAAAGAAAGATTTATTTTTATCTTAGGCCTTTATGGTAGGCTGGCTTGAAGATGAGAATGTCACGGTAGAAGGGCTTGGTGGAGAAAAGCTGCTCAACTAATGGCCATCTAAGAACTAGAAAGCAAGGGGAATGCGTGAAAGGAAAAGTCCAGGCTCAAGATACAATCGCCATGGTCAGATTCCACAGTCCACTTTCTCCAGCTGCGAAGTCATCAGTGGGTGAGCTGCTGTCTCAGTCTGTGCATGGCCAGCAGCAGTGGAAGAAAAGTGTTCACAGCATGGCGTCCAGGAAGCACAGGGTGACCTGGAACGAGGTGGGGGCAAGTATATATCCTCTGGGTCATGCCTCCGTAACAGCGCAGATTATCATCTATGGATGAATCCCCTGAGGAGTATACCAGCCCCACAATCCAGTCACCTTCCAGATACACAAGGCTTTTGAAAGATGCTGCAGATTGAAGCCATAATATAGTCCTCAATCTATTCCTCCATCTTGAAGCCCGTGGTCCTAGTCTGCACTATAGTAGCTTCCAACCTGCTTGTACTTCCTTGGCACTGAGAGCATCACCTTTGCCCTAACAAGAAAGCACAACATCTTATCTCTTTGTTTCAGTGTGTAGGACACTCACTTTTTTCACCCGTGCTAGGCTCCATATTGTATTACGTCGTAGCCTACTTTACATGAAGATATGTTTGAGTTGTTCATCCATAACTTTATTTTTCCCATAAGTCCTATTTCTTTTCAGAAAACAGTGTTATTTGGTAATTCGTATTATTTGACACTACTCAGGTCAGTAATTATAAAGAGGAATTACAGATGCTCATCCAGGTCTCATATCACCCTTCCATCCCCACCACGCGAGCGAGCCCACGTAGCTCTAGACTTTCCCTGTGGTTACCTGCTGCTTTTCCTTCATGTCTAACACAGGAAATTTGCTTCATTGCGAGCCTGCGTGGTCTCTGCTTCATTTACGGTCCTGAAGCTCGCTTTCCTCCACCTTTAATTTGGCTCTGGCTTTCTGTCTCTCCTTTGTTCCTCTCCTATCAATCTAATTGTTGCTAGTGCCATGAAGATAATTGCTACCTTGTATTTTTTATTAATAGAGTGGAACATCTTTTTCCATTTATTGCTTGGGAGGCTTTTGATTACTCTCAGATACAGCTAACAATACAGGATGATCTGAATACAATCGACATACCGATCTCTCACCGTACAATGAGTATCAGTATCAAAGTAATAATGGATGTTTCATACTCCAACGGATAAAACTCCATCACTGCCTTTTGAAAATTTCACTCTCTGCCTGTCTTGCCCAACTGAGAGTTTTAAAGACTGGCACTTCCTGGTTCTGCTCTTCTGTCTGCAGTCAGGAAGACCCCAAGCGTCAGGCAGCCGTGGGAGACATGTGGAAATGTTCCCTGGCCCATCTTGGGCCCTTGTGCGCGGGGTGCACCGAGCCCTGGTCCCCTCTTCTGTCACTCTGCCCTCTCCCTGCCTCACTCCAGCTGAGGCTCAGGCCTCCATCCTGATCTCAGGTTTTTGCTCCAGTTTCTCACTAGAACCACACGGTTCACTGAGGCTCGTCCCAGTACCGTGAGCACTGGGTCCCCTAGGGGACTTTCAGACCACGCCCCTCCCGCCCCTGCCTTTGGTTCAAACATGACTTTGTGTCTGTAGCTGGGCCTTGTCCCTCACTACTCTGCTTGCTTGTTTTTGAGGTGCTGACATCCAGCCCAGGGCGTTCACACTGAGCGATGTGCCCAGACCACTTGTTAGTTTCAGTTCTGAGTCAGGGTCTTGCCAAGTGGCCGAGGCTGAGCTGAAACTTGCAATCCTCCTGCCTCAGCCTCCTGGAGTGGGAATGCAGGTCTGCACCATGAGGCCCAGCTGACACTGCCATTCTTGAGTTTTAAAAGAGCCACCAGTACAGAAGAGATACGTTCCCTGAAGTCCTAGGCCCACATGTCCTGTTCCTGCCCAGCTTTCACCACGGCAGGATGCTGACACCGCACCTGCCTGGAGTCGGGGACTTCCGGTTTCAGTTCCGGCTTCCCCCTGCCTGTCCAACCTTCCCTGCTGGCAGGGTTTGTTGCTATTTGCTGGCCTCTCTTTGGCCTTTCACTGCCCGGCATGGTCTCCTGACATGCTTCTCGGCTGTGTTGTCAAGGAGACCTTCGTACTCCTCCAAGCGGAGACGGCCACTCTGGTGGTTCAAGGTGTGTAAATTTAACTCTCATGTAGAACAGACAACTGTGGCTGTGTGCACGGTGCACGGCTCCAGGGCGTCTTGAGAGACCGACGCTGTCTTCTTCAGAACCTGCCTTGTAAGGTCACTGTGCTCGTTGCCACAGTCATGGTTAGGGTCTGAAATGTCCCCCAAAAGCCTCATGTTTGCAGGGTGATTTGATCATGTGGGTTAATTCAATGATTTCCTGTGCAGTAAGGAGATGGGACCCAGTCAGGAGGGGTGGATCACTGTGGCTTGACCTGGACAGAGCGGATCACTGGGACGTGACCTGGACAGGTGTGTGACAGCTCTGCCTTCCCTCTCTCACTCTTCCTCCTGTCCTCCACGAGAACAGCAACTTCTCTCCAGCCATCCAGATGGGCCTTTACCAAGCCCTTCCCCCAGTTCCAGCTGCAGTGAATGGACAGAGACCTCCTGAAACTGCGAGCTAAAATAAGCCTTTCCTCCCTTAAGTTGTGGGTGTAGGGTAAAGAGTAACTAAAACATCCATCAAAGCAGCAAGCCTGGGAAATATATAGACCTGTTTCTGTGTTCAGCTGACCAAATGGCACCTAATTGCTAGAGGACCTGGGGAACTCCCCAACTGACCAGCAAACAGCGCAAACACACACACAGGTAAGGAAGACGTGGGCTGTTGCTGTGCAGGCAACTTCCCTACGGCACACAAGAAAATAAAAGAACACTCTAAACATGGGTGTCCCACCAGATGTCATTAAGATCAAACCTACATATATTTTGTATTTATTTTATTTTATTTTTGAGACAAGGTCTCACTCTGTGGTCCAGACTGGTCCTGAACTCACTAGATAGCCCAAGATGACAGTCTTCCTGCCTCAGCCTCCTGAGTGCCAGGACTACAGATTTGCACCACCACACATGGCTAATTTTTATGCAGCACTAGGAAGCCAAATCTAGGGTCTTGTCCATGGTAGGCAAGTGCTCTGACCATTGAGCCATGTCCCCAGCCCATAGCATATATTTTAAAGTATAAATAATGAAGAGTATTTAAAGTAAAAAATTATCTTTAGAGTAAGGTACAGAAACCTAAAAACAACAGAAGTCATCACCTTATGTCAAATCTGAGTTTTTGTATTAAAAACTTTGAAGTGGTTAAAACTCCCAGAACTATACAATTAGTTTCTAAAGTTATCATTGTAGCTCCCGTCCTGTCTAGTTGGGAGCTAATGACAGGAAACACACAGGTGATTAACAACTCAGGCTTTGCTCATCGGGGAGCTTTCAGCAGCAACATAAAGGAAGCGACTTCAAGACAACGGGCTGTGATGGGTGTAGAACCATCCTGACTTTGTGTACTACCTCAGTCACCTAGTTTGATTGACTGACCCCTGGTCTACACAGTGTTGACTGCCTCTGCCATCATCTATTTGATACGTTCAAGAATCGTGCTGAGGTAATAACCTGCTCCCCCTTTACTAACACACTTATTATGTGCAAATGTCAGCATCATAGAGCTTTTTTCATCTCCCATTCAAACTCAAAAGTCAATGACCCATTCACTTCCGGATTAAACTCTTAGAGATGAACAGTTGTATTAAACTACTGAAAATAACAAACGGTCAACCAAATAAGTTAAAATGGTTTGTAGTGAAGTGGGCAATGCACTAGTTTCTATTAGAAACATCATTTTCCCTCCCTTCTTAATTTATCACAAGCCACAGCACCTTGGAAGGGAAGGTCTGCTGAGTTCCATCTATGCTGTTGACCCAGCGGATGGATTAGCTGGTAGCTTGTGTCTACAGTGACTTGGGAGCCAACATTGTACAAACCATGATTTTATATCACTTGTGAGATAGTTTCATAAATTACAAATTTACCAGGTTAGCAAGCAAACGAACTCTTCACTTTTCTCCAGTTACATGTCGATTACTTGTAGTTTCTTGGGCCATGTGCTCTGCTGTCGTTGTTTGTAATCATCACGAATTCTCAGCTTTCTTTGCTTCTCTTGTTTTATCACTGCTTCCCCCTCTTTAGTAAAAGAACCACTCTGCTTCATTCCACTTGAAAACCCACTTTTTTCATTTAAGACTAAAGTAAGTGAGTCCGCATGTTGCTGAGGAATCGTGGTAACGTGCAACCATGAGAAATTTCTCATAACTTCTTTTTATGCTGCCATTCCATCTCCAGCACCTCTCCATCACAGCATTCAGGACTGGCTCCCGCTCCTTTCTGCACATGCATGGTGACATTTATTTGCAAAACCGTGAACTTCTTGGAGGCAAGAGCTCCGACTTCCTATTACGCCTGATGTAATAGGAGCTCGGTGAGCATAAATCAACGAATGAGTCAAAAGTTTATGTCACAGTTGAAGGAGACAATCTGTGAACACAGAAATGAATCTTTAATCTATTCATTCATGTATTTATGTAGCACCTTCTCCCCTGTGCCAGGTACCTAGGAAGGGGGAGGCAGAGATACACAGCTCACTGGGCTTGCCTCTGAGGGATTTCAGCACAGTAAATATATCATTGGTCATAAAACTCACTCTTACGTTGGGTACTGATAAAAATAAAATCATGGACTGCTATCAATGTAACTGGATATACTGCTCGCATTGGACAAAATTCTTTCTGTATTGCAAATCAAAGAGTTCCTTGAAACTCGGTAAAAAAACAAACTGGTTACATTATGCTTAACATGTTAGTACATGTGAACTTTGCTTCTTTTGAACAATTCTCAACCCACGTTTGATGATCCTGGGTTTCAGCCCTGTCAAATAACTGTCCGTGCTCAATACAACTGTTGGCAAGTCTCTTTAGATTACTCCTAAGGGACTAAGAACTTGTCAGGCAAATCTGAGATGCTCCCTCCCTTTTGGAGTATCACCCCAAGCTTTTGACTTGTCGTTTCCTGTTTCCTATGTTACCCTTCAACCGCCAATTTGACAAGGAGGATTAGAAGTCGTTTTTGGCCTCACTTGTGGGAGTTCCTTTCCTATTCTGCTGCCCATTGCATGCTGTGTGACCAACCATGATGTCTGCTGCCCTGATGATGACACAGTCGCTGGAACTGTGGTGGCAACCACACTGGCTGTGGCCATAGTTTCCAGGGATAAAGTAATAAAAGCATTTCAGCAGTATTGATATTTCTGACCTATGAAAATGGGATAGTGTTTACGTGCACCTTCCTAAATTTCTTTTGTCAATGTTTTATTGTTTTTTTGGTGCATAGAGCTTCCACAGTATTGGTTACATTTTCTCTAAGTCTTTTAATTTTTTGGACAATCTTTTATGTAGTATTGTTTCTTTAAAAATACTTCAGGTGATTCGTTCTTGTTACATAGAAGCATTACTGATTTCTGTGTGGTGATTTTAAATCTTGCAAATTTGCTGGATGTGTTTGCTAGTGTCACAGTTCTTGTTGGGGTATTTTAAAATGGGACCCTCAGTGCACTGGCCACAGATTGGTACAGTTGGTGGCTTTGGAAGGACCAAGGAGCTGGGGCGGGTGAGTTGCAAGTGGGAGGGAGCAGGGCTTGAAGTCCCGCCTCCTTTTGTCAGTGCGCTCCTATCAGGTTCTAATGCCACTGCTGATAGACAATGGATGGAGTTTTGTTCCATGCTCACTTCCTGCTGCTGCTCTAACTCCATAGCTCTCCTCCAATGACCTTCTGCACAACCAGTACCCTCCCACATGTCCTTGGGAGAGTGGTTCTCAACTAAACCATCACTGGTGTCACAAAGGTTAAGGACCACTGAATATATATGTGTGCGTGTGATATAAATTATATATATTTATAATATCTTACAAATGTGATCTATAGATTGTATTATATGTAATCATGTGACCTGAGTACAGGTTCAGTTGTATGTTCTCTGTTCTGACTCTTTTGTCTCTTGGCAGATTTGACCTTCTGGTGTGGTGCAGAGGGAAAGGGGGCACAGGGAACCACCGCTGTGCTCCTGAGCATGGGGCCTCCAGAGCTCATGCCAGCAGGCGCTCGTGTGGCCTTGTCCCGGGTGATTGTTGTTGCCTTTATGTATGTTCTGCACACATCTGTTCTTATATTTGTATGATTAAAGGATGCTGTGTTTTCTCAAATGCTTTTTCTGCACTTTTAGAGATAATCATTGGATTTTCATTTTTATCACAGCATTGATGTGTCTTATTAGACATTGCCTTGCATAATTTGAACCATTCTTGAGCCTCAGGAATAATACCTGATCAGTTTTGAATTCATTAATCACTTCACTGGCATTTTCTTAAGTATCTTGTATCTGCTATGTGATCTGGGTGTCACACACCTGGGCATGGGAAGCATGGTCTAAGGGACCAGAATCTCAAGGTGAGATCTGTACCCCCATGTTCACTGCAGCATGACTGTGACATATTGAAAATATGACAGCCTGAAAATGTAAACAAGTTAAATTCCCATCAACAGATGAATGATAAAGAATATGTGTGTGTACACGTGCATGTGCACACATGTATGGTGGAATATTACTCAACCCTTAAAAATGACAAAATCCTACCAGTTGGGACAACGTGGATGATCCTTGAGGACATTAGGCTAAGCGAAAGATGCCAGCCACAGTAAGACACTACTGTATGATCCCATTCACATGTGGATCAAGTGCAAACTTGAAGCTCACAGAAACAGAGAGTAGACAGTGGGAGAGCGATCACTAGAGTTTTGCAGTGTCATGAGCACAGGTGAGAGTGTACCATCCATGTGAAATTTGCGAAAAGTAAATCCTAAGTGTTCTCGTCACAGGAATAGCACAGGAGAAGGTGGAGAGCAAGCTCAATTGGGGCAATTTTACAGTAATGTGTGTATTAATACATAGACCAAAGCATCGTGCATGCACATTAAATATATTTTTCTTGTGAATTGTACTTCAAGAAAAGAAAGCAGTATAGATATCCATCTTGCATAACCGTTAGGATAATTGGAAACAATGCAATATAAACACAAAAATGAAATGTTTACCTATGAGTTGTGGTAGATTCACAAAACAATGTGAATTTCTCTGCCAGGAATTGTCACTGCCAAGTGCCATGCAGGTGGAAGGATGGAGGCCTTGTTCACGAGTGTCAGTCAGAGCTCTCTCAGTGAGGACAACAGAGTTGTGAGTGTGTCTCACACAACCCTTTGCTTTGCCACAAGAATGTGGGACTCGGACACTGTGAGGAGATTCTCACCGTAACGTGTCACCGGTGGTGCAGATCATGAACATGGGTTTTCCTCCTCCTCCTCCTCTTTTTTTTTTTTTTTTTTTTTTGCCTTGCTCTGTAGTTCAGGCTGGACCTGAGCTCACTGTAATGTACAGGCTGGGCTCCAACACAAACCAATCCTCCTTCCTCAGCCTGCCAAGCTCAGGAATTCCATACCTGCACCACCACACCCAGCTTTTAAACCTATTTCTCAGTGTTGGCACTGTTCTTAAAGCTGAAAAGTCACTGTGTCCCATCTGGATTGCTATAGTAGTTTGGGTTCTTTCAAAAGACAGAATTTACAGATTTTATCACAAAAGTGTCTGTTAGGAAGGCTTACAAATCCAAGGATAGAGGTGGTCCAAGATGGCTGCTCAGCCATGAGGTAGATCTCCAGACCGGGATTGCAGGACAGCCAGTGAGGTGAGAGTCTGCTGCAGATCTCGGGTGAAGACCAGAGCCTGAAGATCAGCAACTAAAGAGCAGCAACGGGCAGACAGGTGCAAGTCGACACTGGAGCGAATCTGTGCTGACGATCTGCGATGTGTAGCAAGTCAGCGTCCGTAGACAATCACAAAGGGAGAGCTTTCCCAGAGGAAGAAGCTGTGACAATTGTCCCTCTTCCTTCCTTTTATACCCTTGGAGTCCCAGTTGGCCCTCCCACATCTGGGTGGATGTTCTTCTCTCATTGGCCAGCCCACAGATGACTCACACTCTAATCCAGGCCAGTTCTTGAGCCCCAGTCTAGGGCGGTTGACAAATCCTAATCCTAATGGAGGTGTGGACATGATCCACACAAGTTGACATAATCCCTTCAATGGATAAAAAAAGGTCAGTCTGACCTCCTGTGTACACTGTATACTACACTCTGTCTATACTTTTCATTTTAAATGGCTTAGCAAGCCACCAAAAGAAAATGAAAAGCATTCTCTCAATAAAATGAACACTTCCTTATAGATTTTTATTACTAGGAATTGTTCTCAATTTTTCAAAAAAACGTGAGCCTCAAAATTTTTCTATAAATCAGGGCTCACTAACTTTTTTGGTATCAGGGACTTGGTCTACTGATTGACAGCAGGTGGAGCTCAAGCGGCAATGTGAGTGATGGGAAGTGGTTGTAAATGCAGATAAAACTTTGCATGCCCGCCCATTACCCACTTCCCGCTGTGTGGTCCAGCTCCTACCAGGCCCCAGGCCAGGGTTAGAGACCTCTTCTATAAACTATATAAGAGAAGGATTTTTATTCTCATTCCAGGGATACAGAAACTACCTTCCAATATTTAGAAGCCCTCCCCAGGGTGGGATTCTAGTCCGCACTGTGGCAGGTGTTCAGCCCCCTTCTCAAGATGCTTTGCTCTCTACACATCACGTCTCTGTCTTCTTAAGACTGAGCTGGGTAAGCAAAGCTGTGCTGCCTTCAAAGACAAAAAATATTCAAATGCAACTTTTCTGTCTCTTTTAACTCCCTTGTACAGTTTCTCTGGGAGAATCGTCTACTGAATCTTGCCCAGCATTTTAAATAATAAATGACTTAACTCTACTGAAAGTGCAGCAGTTTTCTCACATGGTCTAGTTCAGAAAACTGATAACATGACGAACAGGAGCGCTCGAAGAATTCAACACAAAAGGGAAGGTGGGATTTCCACTTTCTGGCACGGCAGGGTGGGGGTGCATGGGCCAGCATACCACAGAATTCTAACAATGCTAATGAAGACAAACATGGACCCCTTGTCTGCAGATCACTTTCCCTTTCATTTTTAAATGTGCATGACTCCTGGTGGGCTGTGATTAATAAGAGTCAGAAGAGCGTGTAAGTTCCACAGACACATTGCTAGACTTCATGACTTATTTTGCAAAGGGACTAGCAAAGAATGTGCTTAATGAAAGAATACACTTCCTTCCATTTTTACATCTTATAGGATACAGAAATATTTGGAGCCAGGCCTGGAAGGTAGTACAGGCATGTGATCCCGGAACTCCAGAAGGCTGGGGCAGGAAGATCACCAGTTTGGGCCCAGCCTGGGTGATTCAGCAAGATCTTGTCTCAAAATCAAAAAGTGAAAATGGGCTGGGGATGTATCCCAGTGTGAAGGCCTGGATTCCGTCTTCAATGCCATGAAAAAATGAGAGAGAGAGAGAGAGTGAGAGAGAGAGAGAGATTTGGCAAGAGATACTGAGTGGGAGTAACCCTATATATATATATATATATATATATATATATATATATATATATATACATGATCAATTATTATAGACCATGAACTGGCAATAAGAATTGCAAGATGATATTTAACTGCTTTAAAAAGGAAAGCTGGCTTCATATAGGAATAACAGTAAGGACATATTAGAAATACACAGAAAAACACCCTGGAGATGTAACATTTTACTACACACAAAGATAAAGGTGTTTTCCTAATGAATATTCAGATCAGAAGATGTAGAGCCGTGATTGTCTGCTTCAAGCAGCTTCAAAACCAACCTCTCCTTGTTAGAAGGAGAGGAGACAGCCCAAGCAGGACCCTGCAGGACAGAGGAATCTAGGTATTCTGTAAGATCCTGTCAAAGATCATTTGAGAAGTTTTCTAATTTTTCCACTTACCGAATTATGAACATGCTGCTTATCCTTAATTCTTTAAAAAATAATCTTATCCCGGCCCCGTGGCATAGGCCTGTAATCTCAGCACTCTCAGAGACTGAGGCAGGTAGATCTTGTCTGGGCAACTAAGTGAAACTGTGTCTCAAAAACCAAAAATAAAAGACAGGTACAGGGGGAGTAGCTCGGTGCGAAGGTCCTGGCTTGGTCTCCACAGCTGGGAAAAAGAGAGCAGAAGTCAACACGAATCAGTAGATGAAATCACAGCATCCATGATGTACTGCCCACGTGTTTCACCACGGGCACACGAGTGGATATTTACAGGGGCGTGCCAATAGACACATGTGCATGCTTGTGCTGCAGGGGAGTGCACAGGCACACATGCACACACATACGGGTCTGCCTGCCGTGTCTCCCTTACTTTCTCCTGTGGCACGGACTGTGACTCATCTCCTGTGGAAACCCACAGAGCTCTGTGAGAAATCCACGGTGCTCAAGTTCTGTCCCAGCCTCACTACACAACTTCCACACACTGGAATTAGCACTCTAGAATTTATGTTCTGAGCTAAACAAATTCCCTTTAAAGCCAGGCCATTCACACTACATGACCATAATATCTTGCCGGGTGGAAATGCGCAGAGGGTTTTGAGGGAGGTTAGTGGAAATGACCCTGTTATTGTCATAATTTTGAAAAAAACCCTAGCCATTTGCCATAGTTCCTGCTCACACTGCGCAGACCCCCTCAACGTTCCCTCAGGGTAGGTCAGCTTCGATTACTGTGTCCAAGGTGGCCGCCAACCTCTTCTTATGTTTAAGTCTTCTTTGTCCTCGAGCTGGCCCAGCTCTCCTTCCCTTCCACCGCTGGAACCTCCACGGGACACGGCTCAGGGAAGAATGAAGGTGTAGACCAACGCAAGCCGCATGGGAGACTCACAGGTAGCCCTTCACGTGGTCAGAAGCGACCACCCAAGGAGCAACCTACAGAACAGAATGAAACCAGCATCTTTCCCCTTTTGATTTGAATAGGTGTCCTCTTACCTGGACCTAAGTGGATGCGACCAGTTTTCTGGGAAATATCAGACCACAGAGATTCCCAGGATCCTATTGTGAACTATTTCAGAGGTAATCTACACAATAGACTATTGCTCAGTAACATAAAGGCACAAATTACCGATATATGCAACATCATACATGCATCACATAGGACCAGAGGTGTAATTTGGTGGTCAGAGCACTTACCTAGCAAGCACGAGTCCCTGAGTTCAAATCCCCAGCACCACAGCAGCTGTAGCTCAGGTAATTCCAGTCCCTGAGAGGGTAAGGCAGGCAGATTGCTGTCAGTTCAAGGTCAGCCTGGACTACAGAGTGAGACCCTGTTTCAAAAAAAAAAAGACCATTACATAACACAAGGGAGGCTAAATACAAAAAGTGAGCCCCTTCTGTGGAAGCCTTGCCTATAAACTTTGGAACAGGAGACTTCACAGGGTGGGATTCTTCCCCCCCTGTAGCCTCGTACAGTGGGAGTGGATTTTGCCCTGAATTGTATTCAATAAACATTTGCACCAGGTAGATATTTGTATTCTGTAACCCCCAAGGAGAACTAATCATTTCTATGCAAGATCATATAACTATAGCAATAGAGTAATAGAAAGTCATAGAGTTAAATGCATACAACAAGTTGAAATTTTCTCCTCAAATATCTCAAAAGGCTCTATTTCCATCAACAAAATCCTAGTATGTTAGAGGTCATTTATTTTTACTGACCAATTTTGTAGAAAAGAGATTGGCCCAGTTAAGAAAATATATTGACAGTTTTTACAGAAAAACTAGCCAAAGATCAAGCAGCTCAAGCCAATTGTACAGATTCTAAAATAAAAGACTTTATGCTTTTGTCCGCTGTGTCAATTGGGTTGTAAGTCTCATCCTGCCCTCAGCATTCAAATACATCTTGCTTTGTTGAAGAATAATATTGTAGATACTTCCATGGTGAGCCTTAGACATCATGTGTTTGGTAACTAGGTGTACATTTTGAGCAAACACAAGGATGACTCAACTAAGAAAATATGCTGAGCCAGATCCGGTGTTGCAGGCCTGTCATCCCAGCAATGTGGGAGCGGAGGCAGGAAGGTCCCGAGCTCAAGCCCAGCCTGGTCAACTTAACAACTCCACACGACCTGTCTCAAAACAGAAATAAAATCCTGGGCCAGGGATGCAGCTCAGCACAACTCCCAGGCTTCAATTGTCAGAGCCGAAAAAACAAACAAAAACAGTGAAAGTATTTTTAAACAACCAGCTAGCAAAGGACAAGTAATACAATTTGTGAAGACTCACCAGGCATGGTTTTCAAAACATCTCCTCCATTTTGCTTTTCATCTGGAAATGTCTGAGGGTTCCATGTCCTCACAGACATCTGTCAGACTGTGCCCGCTTCACCCCAGCAGGTGCAGGGCAGGCGGGATTTCATGGGGCTTGGCTTTGCATTTTTCTTGTGATCAGTGATCTTGGGAAAATACCTACTCTGTTCCTCTGCTGAGTTTTTAAGTCTTCTTTGTTTGTTTATTAGTGAATTGTAAAAGTTCTTTATAGAATCCGGACCCACATCCTTCATCAAGAGTACAATCTGTGGGTAGGGTTAGAAAACCATCTTGATTGACTTTATTCTTTTGCATATGGATAACCAGTCACTTCAGAAACAGTAGTAGCAAAACTTGCTCCTTGCCTGGGGAATTGTCTGGGCATCTTTGTTGACCACATGCACTTTTGAATACATAAAAAGGACAAGTTTATTAAGGGACAATATTTACAGAGATACAGCAAGTAGATTGTAGCTAACATGTAAAAACATGTAAGAACCTACAAATTATGTTTACTAACATCAGAAATTCAGAATGCTTCTCTTTTCTGCAGCAGGGATTGAACACAAGGCCTTCACTTTGAGCTACATTCCCAGTATTAAATTATAATAAATAACAGTAATAATAAATTATTGTTTGAGACAAAGTCTTGCTAAAATGATAAATAGGTTGAGCTCAGACTTGCAACATCCTGTCTCAGCATCCCATAGTGCTAGGATTATAGGCATGTGCCACCAGGCCCAGCTCAAAAACCCAGTTTTATTGTGGTTAATAAACATTCATTAATTAATATATTTATCTGATGCCCCTGAACACAATAAAGAGGATATTGTGAGAAAATATGAAAGAATTAAGACAGGTGGAAAGGAGACAAAGGGGGATTTGTAACAGGAGATGTGAGGTAGAATATGCAGATGCCCAACAGGTAATTAAAAGCACCAGGAGACTTCTCTCCACCTGCATTTACGTATCTTCCTTATTAAGCCAAATTTTAGGTCAGATATCTGCCCAGCTCCACATGGAAGCCTGTTAATTGCTAAAAGAGCCTAAAGAGACCGGGTGTTACAGGACTTATGGGTCCTAAATGCACTTAGCCTCACTCATCCCTCTTCAACACTGAGGACACAAAGACATGAGTGATTGAAATGACGTTCAGGATTTGCGGTGACACCCAAGTGCCGCCTGTCTTTGTTACTTTGTCATTGCTGGGACTCAGTACCCGATGCTCACAATTTAAGGGAGGAAAGGCTCGTCCAGGCTCACAGTTTCGGGAGGTCTCGGCCCCTTCACAGGCAGCTGGCAAGGGCGGAAGAGCTGGGCAGAGGCCTAGCCAGAGAGAAGCGAGTCTCAGCACAGCAGGGCAGGAAGCCAAGGGTGAGGAGGGGTGGCAGAGCGAGCCCAGGTCTTTCCAGGTCGTGTCCAGGTGACCTGCTCCTTCCCGGTGGAGCCACGGAGTCCCGCCCCTCCCCCCCAACCCCCTCCCACAGTGCAGGACATCAGTGGATCAGCCCCCATGACTGAGTCACCTTCCCAGCAGGAGCCTCTTGGGACGGGGCTATTCCAGATCCAAACGTTAACACCACACTTTCACTACATCGAGTTCCAGGCCCCTCGGAAGCTGCAGGTCCGCAGACCTGTAATCAACCTGGGTTCCAGGAGAAGCAGAGACTTACATTCCACCTTAAGACGGAACAGAATGGACGAAGCAGAAGCAGCCATCCCCACGTTGGAGCAAAACCACACTCTTCTGAGCAAGATTCACCACCACCTTTTGGAAGCCAAATTCTCTCAAAGCTACACAACAGAAATGGAAATGACACTGGAACAGACCCGGGCCGTCCCAAGCTCTGTGTCAGAAAGGCCCCCTGGTTGCTCACTCAAGAATCCTTTCCCATTCTCCTTTATTCCCTAACTTTGCAAAATAAATCTAAGGGGGCCTGGTGGTGCACACCGGTAGTCCTAACACTCAGAAGGCTGAGGCAGGCATCTTGCAGGGAGTTCAAGACTAGACTGGGCTGTACAGTGAAGTCAGGACCAGCCTGGACCCCAAAGAAAGACTCTGTCAAATAATTAATTAATTAATCTGCCTGTGCCTCACACTAATGTGCCCTGAAATTCTTTTTTTCCCTGAGTAGATTTAAGAAGCTCCTAGGCAAGCCAGTTTGAGGTTCCTCTTGGGAGACCTTTTTAAACTCCAGTCGGTGAAAATTCCTTTGCTTAGTCACAGGTGTTAAAAGAGAGAGACGTGGTCATGGTAAATTCATGCTTATCTTAGGGGCTGGTTCCAGTTTTACCAATATATCCAGTTCTTTTCATAGGATTGTAGTCACAATGAAAGGTCACGTGGTAACAAAATTGAATCCAACATCTCAGTGGTTTGTTGATTAGATCTGAGAAACTTCTCAAATTTCTGATGACAGAAGAACTTAAATAGCATTCCAGATGACACACGTCTGCCCTGGGAGCAGGGGTGTGAGTTGTGATGCCTTTCCTTGGAGGGTGCTGTAGTCTGGATCTGGAATGTTCCCCCAAAGCCTGGTGTTTGGATGCAGTGGGATACCTGGGGAACCGGGTTCTGTTGGGAGGTAGGGCTTGGCTGGAAGGGGTGGGTGCTTGGGGTTTGGCCTGGAGGAATTGTGTTCAGATTAGGGAGCACCCACGCCAGAAAGTGAGAGAGAGGCACCCACCATGTGTGTGGGGTCCCAACTGACAGCTTAAACTAAGTAGAGGAAGGGAGAAGAACCATCGTTACAGCTGCTTCCTGGGACAGTGCTGGCCTCGCCCCAGTCTCCAGATGGCCAACACCTTCCTCCCTCACCTGCTTTCTGTCTGCGATGCCCAAGCAGCTCTCCAGCCTCAGCCATGTGCTCCCGCTGTGGCCGACTGCCCAACAAAGACAGTGTGGGAAGTTCCAAAACTGTGAACTGAAAGGAATCTTCCCTCCCTTAAGCTGTGGATGTTGGGTATTCTGTCACAGCAACAAGAGTGTAACCAAGACGGGGGCATGAAAATACCTATAAAGAGGAGAATTATGAAAAGCAAGAATGAATAAAGGGGGAGGAGGTGACTTCTTTTGTTGTGGTCCTAGGAATCAAAATCAAGATCTTCACACTGAGCTACATCCGCAGCCCATATTGATTTTTGATTTGAGACAAGGGCTCACTCTATTGGCCCAGGCTGGGCGTAAATTTGAGGTCATCTTTCCTCAGCCACCCTGCGTACTTGAAGGACAGACCAGCGCCACCGGGCTCAGCCTGACTTCTCAGTCAACGGGAATGTGTCTCAGAGAAGGCTGTTTGCCACCCTGCCTGTCTTTTCCTCCACCTCCACACTCCCAAGTGTAGCCGGGCGCTTTGCCACAAATGGTTAAGTGATATTTTGCAAGCTTTCTTCCCTCACACGGAGAGGTACAGTCTTGAGACTGAGTCCTGCCAAGGAGACGGAAGTGTCCTTGGTAAAGTTAATTACATAATTACATCAACACTGCAGGAGATACTACAGAGCCTCTGGAAGGAAATGAAGGATCAAAAGAAAGAAATACAGGCAGAGCAAGAGGGAGGCAGAGGGAGATCCTCCCGTGACGGCTTCCAAGAGACCCACTGATGTTAGCACCTATGCTAAAATCCTGTCTCAAAATTTGAAAAAATAATGGTAAAAAGAATGAGAATTTAGCCCAGTGAGAAATCCCTGAACTCAATCCGGGGCCTGCAGCCTGGCCACGCCCCCTCCGTCACACTGCGCATGTGCGGCCCCTCCCTTCCCCTCTGCTCTATAAGCCTGTTCCGCTCGGTAGAGTAGCGCATCCTCTCTGGTGCTACTGCGTAGCAAATGGTGCAGAGCTGACTTGGACGGCGCTAGACTCTCTTTGAGACTGTTTTGGTGAGAAGCCGTATTGGCTGAGGAGGGAGCCCAGGATCTTCACGCTGAACTACATCCCCAGTCCTTGTTATTTTGGATTATTGGAGAAGAGCCTAAGTCTCCAAGTGGACTGGGCTGGGCTCAAGCTTGCCGCCCTCCTGCCTCAGCCTCCCAGAGTGCTGGGATTGCAGGTGTGCCGCCACCACCAGCCTTCCTTGTGATTTTACTTTGCGTAGAGCAGGCTCAAAGGAATCGGGTAATGGCTGAGGTCGTTAACCCTAAAGGGTTCTGGAGGCCATTGTCGCCCGGGCAGCTGAGGCCCAAGCCCTGGGGAGGATTGAGGCTGGCCATTCAAGGCTGATGCCAGGTCTAAGGTGGAGCTCAGGGCCAAGGCCAGGGAAGAGAGGGCCTAGGACTGGAGGCTAGAGGCCTCTTCCAGGAGGGCAGATGAGCCCAAGGTCCACTGCTGAGGCCCCGGCAGAGGAGGAGGAGCAAGGTAGAGATCGTCAGTGCCGCCGAGGCTGTTGGTGGGGTGTCCCCTAGAGGCAGCCAGAGACTCAGGTGAGGACCCAGAAGGCTGCAAAAGGGTCCACAGAGCCTCACGTGTGGTGGCGCTGGTACTGGTGGCAGAACCCGCCAAGGACTATGTCACTAAGAACTGTGACTCCAAAAGCTGCATGGCGCTGGGCAGTCGGGTCCATACACGGCAAGGACCTAGCCCCCTTCTTCTCTTGGTTCTTTTGCCCATGATGAAAAATTGAATCAAGACACGTGAATGGCTGTACAGAAATATAGATAGAATTTATTTTATAGTGGATACTTACACCTTGAAGGGGGAAGGTGGGCAGTGCCACGAGGGCATCTGCCTGAATATAGAGACATTTACATCTTGAAAAAGACAAGAGCCTGGCCCGATGGTGTAGGCCTGTCATGCCAGCACTCTGGGAGGCTGAAGCAGGAGGGTTATAAATTTGATCCCAGACTGGGCATCTTAGCAAGACTGTGTCTCAAAATTTAAAAATAAAAATGACCTGGGGATATAGCACAGTAAAAAGACCCTAAGTTCAATACTCACTACTACTACCACAACCACCAAAAAAAAAAAAAAAAAAAAAAGAAAGAAAAAAGAAAGGACAGCAGTGCCTTAAAAAAAACACCTACCCATTTGCAAATTTGCATGCATCTTTGTGCACACAAGAGCCACTTCTGGGCTTCAGGAATCTACTGTGATTACTACTCTTTATTGATGCTTTCCTTAGAGGTTGTGTTGGGGAACCAGCTTCTCAACAGTGTCTTCCTTGTGTCCTCCCAGGGGGGCATTATTCCCTCTTAGCCTGGTCACATTAGGAATTTGGGAGAGAAACTTAGGCGGGGTGAGTTCTTAATATAGACCAGACCCCGCCCATGGCTTTAAGGAATGTTGCTCTTCCTGGTATCAATGGCCCTACAAATGCAGGACACTTTATTCTAGACATAGAGGCCCTGGGGTCATAGTGTCTCTGGATAGGTCCGCCGGAAATGCTGGGTGACTTGTTCTGGGACTGTGTGGCCATTGGTCAGTTATCAGGAGAAATGTCCACACTGTGTAGCTTTAAACTATCATGGTGCTCTCTTGGGTCACTTCCGGCCTGAGGCCTGGCAATAATTGTAGATATACAATTATACTAAGCATACTCTCTTGGAATCTCCCTCCTGCCTCTCAGGCCCCCTAATGTCCAACCACATGCATAACAGTAACTCTAAAAGCTAAGAGGTACATGCATTTGAGGCTCAGAGCTGTGGCACTAAGGGCTGGGAGCTACTGTGCCCAAGGCCCTGAGCCAGTAACTTCAAGGGAGCAGAACTTTGCCTATTAGAGATTTCCATCTGCATTGGATAAAAGAGTCCTCAGGTAGCTGGCAATAAGGCAATGTATATTCTGTCTGCTTTTCTCAAAAACAAGGCCAATGCTGAAAGATCATTTACTCCAGAGGTCTCCAAGCCTTGGCCTGTTGTGACTTGGGCCACTCAGCAGGAGGTATGTAAGGGGTGGGTGAGTGAGGCTTCATTCGCAGCCATTCCCCGTCACTCACATTGCTACCTGAGCTCCACCTCCTGTCAGATCAGCAGAAATAGTCCCGGGTACCAGCGGATTGGTGATCACTGATTTAACCTATGTCAGCCTTAATTTCCTTGTTGGTTTACTTGAGGCTTTATGTTCACCCGGTCTGGCTAACAGGTACATGTTTTGTTTTGACTGTTAACTGTTAATAGAGGTTAAATGATATCAGTTGAGTTATATAAGCAATTATGAAAATAAAATTAGTATGTTTATCTAATTGAATTTCATTTTTCTTTATGGAGAAATTATGTTCCAGAAATTGTTGTGATAAACCATCAAGGTCTGGCAAAATTGGGTCAAAGTGAAGAGTAGTCAGACTTTCTTACTCAGGCAAAAGCAAGGCTATAGAGATTATGCTTTGTTAGAATACATCTATTCAGATAGTGAGTTCTGGGGAAAAATCACCTGATAAACAACTTTAATGTGTAGCTGTTATTGTCTAAATTAGGTATCTCCAAACTCCTGACCCATGGCCTGTTGTGAGCTGGGCCACACAGCAGGAAGTGAGGAGCGGGTGAGAGAGCGAAGCTCCATCTGTACTTACAGCCGCTCCCCATCACTCACATTGCCACTTGAGCTCCACCTGCTGTCAGAGAAGAAGAACCGATCCTTGGTATCAGAAAGGTGGGTGATCACTGATAAATGACAATGGAACACTTTGAGAATTGAAGCTTCCAAAACTCCTGGAGTTAGTGTACTGGCAAATTTCACCCAGAGTTCAGAGGGTGAGCCTCTAGGGCCGCACAGTCTTGGCAAAGACACATAATACCTCAATCACACACACAAAATAAAAAATAGAAAAGTCTCATGAACGTCTTAAGCAAGTTTGGGAAAATGGCAGGAGTAATGATGTCAGGGAGGTCGTGAATCACAGAACATGACAAGCAGCTGAGGTAGCAACCAGTCATAACTGTCATAACAAGATGGCTGTCCACTTTGTTTTCTGCAGCAGTTGCTTTGGGACTCAGATGTGGGTGCATTTGATTGTTTTGTGGGTACATCACTAGCCATTAATTTCATCCTCTTAATTGGCTTCTCTAATCATCTAATAATTATGTAGCCAGGGATTGGCTTCCTAGATGGCTTTTTATATTATAAGGATCTTTTGAGAAGGGCCAAGATTTTCTCATTGGGGAAGAAATAATTATTACTTGGTACATAAATGAGAAGCAGGTCAAACAAGAATCTTTCTCCTTGAGTTTATGCACATAGAAAAATAGGTCTATTGAAGATATTTTAATAGCTGATGCTGAATATATCAGAGAGTAAGGTCATTAGATCAGGGCAAAGAAAACCGAAGACCCTCTCAGGATAACTGGAAGATGACCTGAGGTGACCCAGGAATGAAGCTGAGCCTCCTCCCTGTGCCACCAAGGACAAGAGGTGGCCTTGACCCAGCATCCACTGGAAAATGTGTCTCTCGCCTGTGATTTAAACTTATGGAGCAGATGGGGACTTAAGGGAACAACACACTAGAGGAATTCAAGGGCAGAATCAGATGAAAGAGCGAAAAGAAAAGTGGTCACTGGAATTAGGACCAAGAGAAGCCTCTCTAAAGGTAAGTGGTGTAAAATGTGTCAGGTACAAAGTGCTCGGGGGAAATCAAGTTTAGTGTGAAAAAAACCCACAGAGAATGTAATGGCTGAAAGAATAGGAAGAAAATTGTCTGTGAATTCAAATTCATGTGTGTACTTGTTAACTACCCATAGAATGCCATTCTTATAGAAATACACATATATTCTCTAATGATATATATTATATTTTAGTGATATATATCATCAATGATATATACAAATATTCTTTCTATATGTAGAGAGAGAATATAGAATATACATATTCTTTAGTGATATATATTTTAGTCATATGTATACACTATATCTTTAGTGATGTATATATGAATATATACACACATTTAGTCCTGACGATAATTTTGGATTACAATGGGTAATTAATAAACACAAAATATTAGGAAATGTGTTCATGAAATGTGTCCCTGAAACTTTTAAAAAGGTCAGAATTGAGCAGATGGCAGACTGGAAATAATAGGTCACAAAGGAATAAAGATACAGAACTGGGCCAGTAGAAAAATGGAATCCTGTTGGAATGACCATCACATGACCTGAGGAGCCAACATGGTGCTTCAGGGCTGGGACTGACCAAATGACTAAGAGTGAAAATTAAATTAACAGGTGCATTTGTTTCCACAAGATACTTTCTCACCATTTATATCTCTTAAGTTTCTTGAACTAGAATTCCCATCTCACAAATGAAGGCTTCAACCAAGGAAAATGAAGTAACTGCTTAATATTAAGAAACATCAGCATGCTGGTTCTATTTTGTTGGATAAGTAATAGCACTCTCCATTCACTCCACCAACATGCAGCGATCACCATCAACAAGACGTACTGTCACTTTCCTTGAAGAGATGTTTTTCCCGGTGCGATGGCACAGAGAATAAGCAGGTAATCATTTGAATAAATCGGGCCACTTACTCACTGTGACATACAGATGCTATTTGTTGGATGAGGAAGTTTGACTCGATGATTAATCTTCATGATCGACGTGATTAGTGTGAGAGACACGTAGAAGCTTGCTGAAGCACAGTTGTGAGCGTGCGTCAGTGCATCATGGAGGCGCATCCTTGGAGCTCCACCTGTTCACTAGCTTTCGTCTCTGGCGTTCTCCTCTCTGCTTGCTGCAGGCTATGAGGTGAGTTGCTGCCCCCACCAGGTCCTTTTGCCATGACATTTCTGTCTTGGAGCTAGCCAACCATGGACTGAACCCTCAAAACTGTAAGTTGAAATAAACCATTTCCTCCTGTAGGTCTGCACATCAGGCATATATGCCAACAATATAAATGGGATCAATACAGTTGTAGTAGGAGATAGCTGTATCATTTTTCTTGCTAGTTAAGATTGCATTTAAATTCATATTTTGTAAAGTATGTAAAAATTCTGTTGTAAAGATTTCTTTTCTTATTCTAGAACCACAAAAATTAAGAACCATTTCAAATCCTGCCACTCGAAAGTCATCAATCAGTAAACATTTCTTCACATGTTACTTGAAGTTGCCTGGTGTCGCATACCCATCAGATGCGATCTTTGAGCTTGCCCTATAGCTTTGGCAGTAGCCAGTTATGGTGGAAACAAAGAGTATAAGTTTGTAAGGAGGCAGCCTACTTCAAAATGTGCTAAAAGATCTTAGAGAACAAATGACAAGCTGAGGTCTTTAACGTCTCAGCTCTCAGCTGAAACAGTGGGACTTTCCATGACAGCTCTGCTACGTGGCCCTTAGGCAAATATTTCAAGAAACCAAAAAAAGTTTTATTCAACAAGTACTTGAATTATCAAGGAAACTGAACTCGTGGCTTTCCTTTTAGATTAAGATCAGAAATTAACTCTAAAAATTGGTATCAGGATGGCAGATCGCCTCCAAGAAACATGGGAGAAAAAAAGGAGTTTGTTTCTTCTAGACCAGAGATTTTTCCCCCCTTTGGTTCTTGGGGATCAAGCCCAGGACCTTTGCTTTGAGATACATCCCTGGCCCATTTTTATTTTTGATTTTGAGACAAGACCTCACTAAATTACTAAGTTGCCCAGACTGGGGTGGAACTTGGGACCCTTCTGTCTCAGCCTCTCTAGTGCTGGGGTGACAGGCCTGCATCATTGCTGGCTCAAAAATCTTAATGATAGTTTATTAATGAAAGTTAGTTACCTAGAAGGCAAGTAGAATCTCTTGAAAACCAAGCTCCGCACATCTCATCCTTTCAAAGCCTGAGGCAGACTCAAGTCCCAGGAGATCCTTAGGAGCAGAAATACAGAGTCAGGGAAGATCACCAGGCATCCAGAATTGTTCTTATTCACATGTAAAAGTAAGGAATGTGGGTGAGAGTGGATGTTTTAGGAGTTGGCTGAGGCAGTAAGGAACATGCTGGGGAACTAGCACCACCCCCAGCAGGGCTGCTAACCAAAGGCAAGGGATCCAGACTGCCCGACAGAAGCTGGGCTGAGGTCCCATGCTCCTTCTGTACTCATGAAGGCAATGCAACACAACAGATACCATTTCTCTTTTTCTGCATGAACTTGACTAATAGATCCTCCCCTCCTCTGCTTCTGCACCAGCCTCAGCAGCTCAGGAGAAGGCCTTAGGAAAGGAGCATCTCGGATTCAATCCCAGCTTCCCTGTCACTTCTGCCACTGTGTTTTCCTAGGTGATTTTTGCTCTTGGGCACGTCCTTTTAAGTCTTACAAATTCTTGCTTCAGGCACAGGATTGTGAAACTAACAGTCCTTTTTGCTGTGGTTGTTTTCTGGAGTGGGAATAGAACCCAGAATTTTCACACTGAGCCCCATCCCTGGTCCATTTTGACTTTTGATTTTGAGACAGACCCTTGCCAAGTCAACCTGGTTGGGCTTGAACTTGTGATCCTCCTACCTCAGCCTCCCAGAGTGCCGGGATGATGGGCTTGTACCACCAAGCCCACCAGAACCAACATTTCTTGATGGAAGTATTTATGGTTGACAGTGTCTTCCTCTTCCTAGAGGTGTGAGAAGTGTGTGTGCTTTCTCAGCAGGCCTCACCACGTTGGTGAATTGGTGACAGTGAACATGAATGTACCTCTATTATTTGGTGGCTTGGGTTTACGCAGTTGTCTTTTAAATTACTCCACGACAGTCTCTGACTTGAGATGGTTCAACTCATGATATTCTGATGCCAAACAATGCCAGAAACCAACAGATGCATCCAGCAGAAACTATACCTTGAACTTCAGTCTGAGGTTAGCGATATATGCTTCCGTATTCTTTCTTTTGTCAGTACTGGGGATTGAGCACAGGCCTCCCCCGTGACCAGTACTCTCAGCCCCTGCTCACTGTTTGACACAGGGCCTCACTAAGTTGCATAGTTGCCCGGGTTGGGCTCGAACTTGTGATCCTGTGCCTCAGCTTCCCCCTGGAGTACTGGAATCCCAGGTCTGTGCCACTGGGACTGGAAGTGCTGTATTCTTAACGATTCTAGGCAGCAGTGGCCATGTAATCGCAAAGGTAAAGGACCAGTGCCCTTCCGAGAACTGTGCTGGGTGCCGTGATAGCCGGAAAGGTATGCGCATTCAATGCATTTTTAGCTTCTGAGGCTTTCAAATCAAGACGGCTTCCTCAGGACCCACCTACATCATAGTCAAGGGGTGTCTGTGTTTTCATTTCTTTCTTTTGTTTTCTGTCTTTTAATTGTGCTGAATATCATCTTTAACTACGTGGCATTCTTAAAAACAATAAGCTCATTGAGATTAAATATTTTGACCAAATGTGCTTAGCAAATAAAAATTAGAAACTTGTATTACTGCATTTTTTGTTAAAAAATAACCTTGGTCAGCAGGGTGTGATGGCACCTGCCTCTAATCCCAGCACTAGGGAGCCCGAGGCAGGAGAGTTGCCATGACTTTAAAGTCAGCCTGGACCACATAGTGAATTCTAGACCACTGTGGACTATGAGAGCATGACTCTGTCTCAGAAAAAGAAAAGAAAAGAAAAAAGAAAAGAAAAGAAAACCTATCTTAACCGAGGGACAAGGGCTTATATACCATTACATGTGACAAAATTATGGAGTTAACTGAACTTTTTTGGCAAGAGCCTCAGGAACAATCAAGGTTCCAGCCTCACAGACAGTGTGGTCTAGACCAGCAACACTCACCCTCCATTCATGGTGTGGCAAATCCCAGCTTAATAGGATTAGGCAAAAAAGGAAGCATTTAGAATTAAAGTAATCCTAAGTGACATGGCAACATAGAATTTCTAATTTCTCTTTAGATGGAGCCCTAGCTTTTTCCCTTATTTATTTCATGATTCTCTTGTCTGCTTCCGGCTACATCTTTTCCTCCAAACAAGATCATTCCCTATAGCGGCCACGTAGAAAAATCGAGAATTAGAGATGCGGATCCCCCTTACCTGTGGCGGTTATCTCACCCCTCAGGAAGTAGCGTAGCTGTGAAGAGAGAGAACGGGTTTGGGAAAAGAGTTTACTACTTTTCAACTTTACTTACCCCAGGCGAGCTTCTGGACATCTTTAAACTTCTGTTTTGATATCTGCAGAGTGAGGATAATACTCTGCAGGGTTGTGGCAAGATTAGGCAGCTGGCATGAAGCAACGGCACTGCGTGAATGCTAATACTGAGCTAACTGCATTCTCCTGAGCGACTCGACCTTTGGGATTTATTTCCTCACCTGCACCACGCAGTCACTCCTTCATGGAGTGTCCTTGTGGGAGTTGGATAGAACTAGACCAGCGCGCTCCCCGGCCGCCGCGAGGAGGGATGACAACCGGACCATCCATCCAATTCACACCGAAGAAGTGAGAGAACTCGGCGTGGGGGGCAACTGCCTACGGCTAGTTTCCTCCCAGATGGTGAGACTGAAGAGCTGTCACCAACATGGTGGTAGGTGGAATCCTGCTGGTGGAAAAGCAAAATGCACAGGGTGTTAAAATCAGGATTTCACAGTGTCCCGGGAAGGGGAAAAGGCCTGAGGAACATTTTTGGAATCTGTGTATAACATCCTCTTTATGAACATGTTAGGGGACAATGTTTTAAAAGCACTGTGGACATGTCTCCCATTTAGGCTATGCATGTGGCCTATGCAATGGTCACTCGTAGGTCCAAGAAGATTTTCTCAGTCAGTAATAACTAAGGTTATGTGCAGAGATGCACTTCAGAGTTACTCAAATTATGAAATGTAAGTGGCCATTGGTGTAATAAGCCATTGGTGTATGAAACAAATGTCCACGAATCGATACTGAGATGAAGAAATGATGGAACAGGAAACGAGGTGGGAGAGAACAGACAAATCGCCCATGGAAAGTTATTACCAGGAAACCGCCTCGGGGTCCATGATGCAAGTGAACGTGCATGGTGGAAGTCACATCAATGGCTTGGCCTCAGGAACACCTCGTGGCAAGAATGAAGCTTCACCTGGTGGACGTTCTCCTGAAAGCACGCTGCTCCAGCCTAGTCAGAAGAAAAATCTCAGGTGAATCTTAACTGAGGGACTGTGAGGTTTGGAACTGGAGTGGCCCTCAAAGCCTCGTGTTTCCATCATGGAGGTTAGTCCCTTGACTTCCTGTGCTACCCGGCGGAGCCGATCACGGGGTATGACCCGGAAGGGTCCGTGTAGCCCTGCTCTCCCTCACTCTCTCTGCTTCCTGCCTTCCCAGACCGTGCACAGCTTCTCTCCGGCCGGGCCTTTGTCATGTCCTTCCTCCACGGCAGCTGCCCACTGGTGCACTGAGCTTCCTGAAATTGCTAGCTAAGATAAACCTGTCTCCTCTTCATCTGTAGACGTCAGGTATTGTGTCCCAGCCATGAAGTGTAACTGTGACGGGAACAGTTTCAGGATACTTGACCGCTGCGCTTCATAACACTGCGAAGCTTACCATGAACAGGGAACTGAGAAACTGTGAGGAAGAGTCCGAACATGACTACTAAACTACGCACAAGCACACTGAGGAGCTCTGGACAGGACCGTGACACAGTGAAGGGATGCTAGGTAGTGACTAAGAGCTTGAATAAAAACAGACTGGAGCAAACAATAGCTGTATTTCAGTATTCACTAAATATCTGGGACAAATCTATTACCCCCACATAATAAGTTCATAGAAATTTAGAGTATATATATATATATATATATATATATATATGTTTACCCCTAAGGGGAACATTTAGAAAATATAACCATTCAAAAGATGTTTTCAGAAGCATAAATTATGACAGGAGAGAATGCTTTCAATTTTGTACAGGTACCTACAGAATACATAGAGGTGTAGAGTGGTAATCATATATGAATAGCTATTAAAATATCTATTCATTGGTAAAGAAATATATGTATCAGTGGGTTTGTTTTTGCATGTTCATGGTAAAGAACTCTTTTGCAATACATTTTCATCTTATACCCTGGAATTCTGCAAACTTTCCACTTTCCTCGTCCACTCAGTTTCAGTATAGACTAGTGAAAGACCAGGGGTTTGAGTCGGAGATGCATAGACTTGAGTGTTCGCTTAGGCACTTTATAAATATGAAAGAGATTTTGTTCATGCTTAACTTTCACTGCTACAAGATGATAAATCCCATTTGTAATTATAATATCAATCTTTTACTTCCAGAAGAATGAGATAGATGTTACAGTTTTTACATGTCTTGCAGAAAACTCATGTGTTTGGAACGTGACTGGATCACAGCAGTGCCGTGCTCACCAGCAGGTTCCCCGTGAATGATTTCTTCGGCTGTGAGGGGCGGGGCCTGATTGGAGGCTGGTCACTGGGGGCGTGGCCTGAGGGGTATGTTCCTACCCAGCTTCCTCTCCCTGTCTCTCCCTGTGTCTTGGCTGCGGAGCACTGACCACGCCCTTCCACCACGCTCATTAAGCCTTAGAAGCAGCTGATTGCAAACCAAATTCTCTAAATTGTGAGCCCAAATCACGCTGTCCTCCTCGAAATTGTGGATGCCAGGAATTTTGTCCCAACAATGGGAACGTAACCAACAAATGTCTTTTCATCAGCCTCCAGATTGATCCATTATTTGCTTTGCTGCTATGCTGCAATGCACAGGCATAGGTTTTGCAGAAAGTGAAACCCCTCTGAGTTACTTGGTGCCTGAGAAGCACAGCCTCTGGCGTGACTCCTGAATTCTGTGAACTTCGGCAGGCACCCCAGGGCCCAGCGGTTTTACTTCAGTTCTAAGTACTTGGTATTAAACATTTACTCCCCTATACCAAACTCTAAGCAAATAGTAAAAATAAATAAATAAATAAATAAATAAATAAAAGTGTGTGCACTAGGGAGACAACACAGGAAAAAAAAAAGTCCCTGTACCCCAGACATAAACTAAGGAAATAACACTTGTCTCAATAGCCTATTAAGATGAAGAAAATAGTCATCTAGCCACAAGTGCAAATTAAGCTTCCAAATTGAATTAGCTTTGTCAGAGCGCCCATTCCACAAACAAAATGTGAAAACTCAACTAAAAGTTGTCCCAAGATAGTCGTGTCACAGTAATTGCACGATCAACAGCAATTCCTGTCTGGAGTCAAAAATTTTCACGGTAGGTCTAAAAGTTCCACTAAATATAAGCCCCTCATAATAATAATAATAATAATAATAATAATAATAATAATAATAAAAACACTGGATAGATCCAGATGGCAAAGTTGGAACTCCCCTTTGCGTAAGTTCCGTAAATAAATAATAGCAAAATAAATCCCCCAAACCTGGGCAGACCACAGTTCTCAGATTTAAAAAAAGTTCAATATTTGAATACATTTAAATAAATCATGTAAGCAGTAACAGATTGTGATTGAACAGGAAACTATCAAAATAATTCAGACATCTTGAAGAAAAAATAGATAAAATATAGGAGTCCTAGAATTTAAAGATATGGTAATAGAAATAATGTAATCTTTAAATCAGACATCACTGAAAAAAATCAAAATATCATACCAGAAAATGGAGCAAAGTACATAACGCAAGACAGAACGCCAAGCCCCCCAAACTGTACACACTCAAAGGGGAAGTGCGCAGTAAGAGACCCCGCTGCACATCTAAGCAGAATCCGGGAGAAAACAGACCCTGAGACAATACAGAAACTGAAAATGGCCAAAGTCCGACCACATCTGCCTGGAGACTGGCTTCATGCAAAAACGTGGTGGAGTCAGGGCTGGGAGTGTAGCTCAGTGGTTAGAGCACTTGCCCAACATGCACAAGGCCCCAGGTTCAATTCCCTAGTACCACTTACAAATTAGCTGGGTGTGGTGGCAATGCCTGTGATCCCAGCACCCGCCCTTCCCCCTCCCTACTGCCTCATCTTCTGTTTACAATGCAAAATATACTCCGAGCTTCAAGCTATGCAAAGATGGCCAGAGGCTGAGTTGGCCCCAGAGCCTCAGTTTTCTTAATTTTGAGGCCAAGTCTTGAGCAGTCGCTAAGTTGTCCCAACTGGGTTTCAGCTTTGCATCCTGCCTCTTCCACCTCCCAGAGAGCTGAGATGACAGATGTCCACTACCACACGCGGCCTGTGTTTATTCTTTATATTACTTTAATTTTTTTAAGTTTCAGCAAACAGTTGACTGTGAAGTATTTAGGCTTGATTTCCTTCGTATTTAACTAGTGCAAAGTAGCAATAAGTTCACTTCATTGAAACATGCATGTTAAACATTTGGGAGATTTCTGGCATCTTTGCCTCCAAACACCTTTTCCCCTCCGTTTTTTGCCTCTCCCTGAAACTCTTCATCATGTAACAGTTTAAGTTGTGCTAGATCTCGGCTGCTTCAAGGCTTTGCTTGTATTCTTGTTATACTCTTTCCCTTCATGAGGTTAGAACATTCGCCTAGCATGCACAAGGCCCTGGCTTCCGGTCTCCAGTACCACATAAAAATTAGCAGGATGTGTTGGCACACATCTGTCATCCAGCATTTGGAAGGCTGAGGCTGAAGGATTGCCATGAGTTTGAGACCAGTCCGAGCAGCATAGTGAGTTCAGCGAGAACTACAGTACAAGACCCTGTCTCAAAAACAAAACAAAACCTCACAGAAAAAAAAAATCATTGTGTAAACTTAAAATTGGTGTCTGTTTTTTGCCCCCAGAGGAACCCCAATGCTTGTCAAAGCATGTTTTCTGTATTTTTGCTTAGAAGATGTACTCTTTGGGAAAGACTGATATTTCCATCCTATGTCTCAGATAAGGCTTTGTATATATTTAATCTTTCAGTAAATATGAACTGTGAGTTACTACTTATTAGACTTCTGTTGTGATTTTCATCTGTAATGTCTCCCCAAAAGTCTCATCATCGGAAAGTGACTCAGTTATACAGGTTTGCCCATTGATTTCCTGTGGTGTGGCAAAGTGGGGCTTGACCTGGAAAAGGTGGGTCTCTGGGACTTGACCTGGTAGGGAATATGCCAGCTCCACGCCTCCTCTCTCACCAGCTTCCTATCTATCGTGAACAGCTGCTCTCCGACTGGGCCTCCACCATGTCCTTCCACATTGCCGGCCACCCATGAATGCCAAAGACTTTCTGAAACCATGGCCTAAAATAAACCTTTCCTCATGTCCCAGCAATGAGAAAGCAAGACAACTTCTTACTACATCTGTGTAGATGTGAACGCGAACAGTGGGGTGAGACAGAAACGAAGTACAGACTCATTATGAGTCCAAGTAGTTTCTACTTGGGCTTGTCTCAGACATGTAGAAGGAGAAACGCGTATTCATCTGTCATCTGTCACTTATCTGTATGATAATGTGAGGACCTAACCACAAACAAAAGAGTTTGCATGAGGTGCTAAGTGGCAACAGGGAGGTACGTGACAGACACCGTCATGTTTCCAAGATGTCCGGGTTCTGGTCACTGGGATCCGTGAATGTGCTGCCTTCCTTGGCAGAAGGGACTTGGCAGGCATGGTTAAGATTATGCATCTTAAAATTGGCAAGTTGGGCTACGTTACACAGCAGGCCTAAGGCCCCCGAGAAGCTTTAAATGCGTGGAACTTTTCTTGGCTGCAATCAGAGACATTTGAAGCCAAGGAAGTGTCAAAGGGGTGCAGTGTTTCTGGCTTTGAAAAGATAGAAAGAAAGCGACGAGCGACGTGAGCCAAAGAAGGCAGGAGTCTTCCAGAAACCAGGGCAGGCAGGATGCAGAAAGCGCTCTGTCTTTCTTCCCATCTTTTTTCCTTTAACCTTCATTCTTTCCTTCTTTCCTTCCTTCTTTCCTTTCCTTTCCTTTCCTTTCCTTTCCTTTCCTTTCCTTTCCTTTCATTCTCTTTCATTCATCCATTCTTTCTTTCTCAGTATTGAAGATTTAACTCAGAACCGTTGCTCTTGGCCACATCCCCAGCCTACTTTTATTGTTTATTTGAGATAAGATCTTGCTTAGTTGTCCAGGTTGGGGTTGAACTTGCCATCCTCCTACCTTGGCCTCTCAGAGTGCTAGGATGACAGGTACCCACTACCATACCCAGCTTTCCTTAGTCTATAGGAAGCAGGGCAGCTCTGTCTATATCCCAATTTGCCAAATGAGAGTTATCAGCCTCCTCACCTGTAGAACTAGGGGATGGGAAATTTGCATGTTATGAAGTTAATCAACTGGTAACAAATTATTACAGAAGTATTAAGAAATGACAGTGGGCAAAATTTTTGGTTTCTTTTTTTCAAGAAGATGTAGGAAATGACAGACAATTTTCTCTGAGGAGAGGTGCTTTACTAGTTGCCAAACATTTTGGTACCAGGGGCCAGTTCTGTTGATCCGATAGGAAGTAGAGTCCAGACAACAATGTGACGGGGTGCAGCTCTAAATATACCTGAAGGCCGACTCTCTCACCCACTACTCACCTGCTGCTGTGTGGCCTTGATGCTCATGATAACATATTAATGACATATTAGCATGATAACATTAGCTGTAGGTAACAATAAAGTTAAAAATGCTTACTTTGGGTGTAAGAGGAGCTCTGAGACATTTTTTAAAAGTTGATTAGCCTGGTGTGATAGTGTCCACTTGTTACCCCAGCACTTGAGATACTGAGGCAGGAGGACTACCATGAGTTTGAGGCCAGCCTGGGCTACCTAGTAAGTTAAAGCCAGGATAAGAAAATTGGCCCTAACTTCCTTCCATGAGCTTTTCCAAATGGATTTTCTTATAACCACCATGACACCACTCAAAAAGGATTGAGGGAACTTGTAAAAGGAAGCCACCACCTGTGAATGTCGCCCCCAGACACTAGGGACATGCCTGTCATCATAGACACTGCAGTGACAACGGCTGCAGGTAAATTCTTCCCTGAGTGAAGGAACACTCACACAATTTCTCTAGCAATCAAAGCTTGAGTCAAAGTTCAGATCTCAAGCTGGGCATGGTGGTGGCACATGCCCTCAATCCTCACACTCTGGATGCTGAGGCAGGAGGATTGTTGTACGTTTAAAGCTAGCCTGGACTACATTGTGAGTTCAGGACCAGCCTGGACCACAGAGGGAGACCCTGTCCCAAAACAAAGAAGTTGATTAAGATTTCTAAAATAGAGACTCAGACTTCCAACCTCCTTAATTATGAAGGTTCTCTTTTGTCCTATGTCAGGGGTAAACTGAGACCAGAAGCATGACCAGTGGTCACCCTGGAGGCCACTGATTCCCATCCTGGCATGGCCTGGCTACCTCAAAGCCAGCCATAGACTGAAATCAATTACCCATCCTCCTTTGGAAGAGGCACTCAGAGAATTTCAAGGCACAGAAAAGAAGAAAAAGGTTACAGATGAGCTTATTGTAAATGGTAGGGTTGAGAGGTCCCTTTCAAAGGGGACAGGGACCCACATGAAAGAAACAGGGAACTTCAAAGGGTAAAAGAAGAGAGCTGCTAATAAAGGGACCACAAGTTCCCGGGAAGGGAGCAAATGGCATCTGAGAAAATTGGTGGTGCTCATTTTTAAGAGTGGGAAATTCCTCAGTTGTTGGAAGAGAGGTGAGGACAGGACCAAGCAGGCAGAAATGGCCCAGCATGGAGTGGAGGCAGCAGGGGACGGCCGGGGGAGGACAGCTCCACTCCTCACGGACAGGCACGGCAC